>JBCEWE010000087.1:965246-970246 GCA_039877035.1 Silurus lanzhouensis
GACCTCTATAGCAGGCCTCTAAAGATCTTCCACTCCAATCCATGTAAACCATATCTTCATGGAGCTGGCTTTGTGCACAGGAGCATTGTCATGCTGGAACAGAGTTGAGCTTATGACCCTAACTTTATTCCTACCACCTGTCGATTTGTCAAACATTCCCAAGGCTGCACTTGCAGTATTGTAGCAGAATAACTACGGTATTATGCAGGCTAAAGCGGCTCATAGTAACAAAAACGCATCAGTAATAGACTCATTCACACATTCTCTAACCAGGAATAAGGCATTCGATGTGCTAAAGCGTTTACCAGAAACTGAGCTCATGCCTCCATAATGCGAGACAGAAAAACAACTTTTTTTTTTTACTAGTAAGCGGTTTGTTTAAAGGAACACTGAGTGAAATGACTCACTTCAATACCTGTTTAAGTCTTTTACAGACCTAAATAAAAAATCCCTGTCAGACACCGACCCAGCAAGTGGACGTGTAAGTCACCTTTTGCAGGACTTTAATAAGGACTTTTCCTACTTTAATAAGCAAGTTGGGTCATTAATTAGGTCTTGTGTTTCAAATTGTTTCTTCAATCAATCGAGTTGAGACGAGGGATACATCAGTAACTTTTCTTTCATGGGAAGTATAGAGAGACTGATACTAAAATGAGTAAGGTATTCAGTATGAATCAGTCAGAGACGTCACAGAACATGTTCTTCAACTCTGTTTAAGTTTTAGTGTTTGCTGCATGTAACACTCGGTGGACAAAGGTATTATGGCGGCTGACTTTTCCACCCATATGTGGTTCCTTCTTAAAAGTTAGAGACGCACCAGATGTCTTTGGATGTATCGCATAAGATTTTCCCTTCACTTGAACTAGGAGACCCAAACCTGCATGACTATGGCCTCCAAGGGTTGGACTTGAAGGTCTTGAGTGTCCATGCTATAGAGCACTGACCTCAATCCGTTGGGATGAATGTGAAAGCTGACTGCACCCCAGGCCTCCTCACTCCACCTACATCAGTACCTGACTATTCGAACATCTTCTCAGAAGGTTATTATAACGGCAAATGAGGACTGAATGTGGAATTGGGGGGGGGGGGAAGCATATACCAATTTTATGTTGAGGTGTCCACCATATTTTGTCCATATAGTGTATGTTCAGATCTGGTAATGTCTGAAACTAAGCACACCTAGAAGGGGAAGTATAGTATATTAGCTGATATGGTTATTATTTATATATGAATTGTGTATTGTTATTAGATAAGCTGGGTACTGTTCTTTACAGAATATATCTATCTGTCTGTCTGTCTGTCTGTCTGTCTATTATTCACATGGTACTCATGACCGGTGTTGGTAACATTCAACATGGAGTCTGTGTTATGTTCTTATGCAAGTAGCGTTCTTATGGTTAAACCGCTGGCCACCGTATTTCAGTATATTTCAACACTTCCACATTTCTATCATCCAAAGCGATTAATGTTTATCTCATTTATACAACTGATCATGTGAGGGTTAAGGGCCTTGCTGAAGAGCCGAACAGTGGTCGCTTGATGGTGCTGGGATTTTTACTTGCGTCCTTCCGATCACAAGTCCAACGATGGAGTCTTGCTTTACCGTTTAACTTTCCCGGTAAAGAATTAAACGAAAAAAGCCGAATAAATATGAAGCTCCTTTTGTAAACGTGTACACAGAGTATCAAGGAGACTTTTTTTCCCCTTGGCCAACGACCTTGTTGGAGTTAAACAGCTACAAATGTGTGTTTTTGTCTCTTTTGGACAGACTGAAAATGAGACGGTGCTCAATAAAGCGGTATACATAGGATTTGCATACGTCGCCTCCTCTATAGCGATCTCATGAACCTTTAGACGGCGGTCGGGATGTAGTGGAAGGGAAAGGACGACTAAGGGGAAGAACTCCAGACTCCAGGCTAGACGAGACCTAGAGAAGGTCAGACTGTCGCATTTGAGGAAGTCATGTGCGATGCGTAAGGGGCCGACGTGAGCAATTAGGACGTCATTCGTTCCCTCTAGCAAATGCACACGATGGCGGTCAAGTCTTTTGATCTCCAGTTCATTTTATTAGACGGTTAAGTTTGGCGAACGTATTGCAGGTGTCTTTACAATCATGAGGCACCAGAACGAACTAACGTCTCCCATCGCTGACCAGAACAACCGCGAAGGCCGTAGCGTGCGAGTTCATCATACCATTCAGTGAGCATTTGTGCTCTGTAGCGGTGTAGGCGGAGTCTTCTTGAAAGAGACCACGCCCATCAGTATTGAAATGCGAATCATAGGATGAAAAGGACAGAAAAACAGATGATGAGAGAAAGGGGGGGGGGTGGAGGAGGAGGAAGTTAAGGACATGCAACTAGGAGGCTCCAGCTGACAGGAAAGCAAACACCCACTGTTGGTAGGGAAACCATTTTGGCTCAACCTTATTCACACACACACACACACACACACACACACACACACACACACACACACACACACACACAGGCTGATTGACTGACTGGTAGTGCACAAAGTAATCATACCACAGATTCAATGCTATGCTAGAATGCATTACACATCAGTGGGTGTGATGAAGAACAAACCTAAAGGGTGTGTGTGTGTGTGTGTGTGTGTGTGTGTGTGTGTGTGTCCGTACTAAAGACACACTGATACATTATTGATAAAGGCGATGCCTTGAAGCAGGCCTTTGCCTCAGCGTCTCATTGAAACCTTAAGAGATTGAGTTAAAAATAGATGAGAGTCATCAGACGCACGCACGCACGCACGCACACACACACACACACACACACACACACACACACACACACACACACACACACACACACACACAGCTACTCAACCAGCACTTCGTTTTCCAATATAGTTAATTATGCAGAACGCACACCACACACACACACACGCATACACATGCATACACACAAATATAAATGTCTGCACTCTACAGGTGCTTTTAATAATTTTATAGTTCAGCCTAATCAGACATGCAAAAACGTGTGTGTGTGTGTGTGTGTGTGTGTGTGTGTGTGTGTGTGTGTGTGTGCGCGAGTGTGGTAAAAAGGAGTTCAAGTGAGGTTCAAAGTGCAGGTGTGGCAATGTGAATATGGTTTTAAAACGGAAACAAAACTGTGTGTTTGTGTGTGCATTATTTTTTCAAACATTTAGTACCTGAATGGTGTGAATGAGTGCGTTTATATACACACACACACACACACACACACACACACACACACAGAGAGGCTGTAATCGTTGTAGGTAAACAATTTTTCTCTGGCTTGCAGGTGTAAAGTGGTGACGAGCTCACACACACACACACACACACACACACACACACACACACACACACACACATCTGTGACTGCATGTTAAATAACAGCCCTCCTCTGTTATACTGTCTGTAGTGAACACTACATAGTAAATAGGAAGCAGTTTGGGATTTGGCCTGAAAAAACCAAAATGTTTTTAAGTTTAGGGAGGGAAACACAGTAACGAACATTGTACACACACACACACACACACACACACACACACACACACACACACACACCTAATCCTAGTGTGTAAAGCCTTGGATTAAAGGTGTAAAAAGGCAAAAAAACGGCTCCACAGCGCAACCCAAATTGTGCATAAGTGTCTGTCTCCCTCTATTTTACACACACACACGCACACACACACACACACACACACACACACACACACACACACACACACACACACAGCCGTACAAACTGTGATGTAAAACTTGAGGATGTATGCAATGGAATGAAACGAGGAAACGTTGAAGGAGTTTAAACATTAACTGGCTCGACTCCTGATTCGTGATACTGTTGATGTTTTAAAGCCATGAAGTGTGTACAGCTGTTTACCAGCAACGGCTACAGGAGTGTGTGTGTGTGTGTGTGTGTGTGTGTGTGTGTGTGTGTGTGTGTGTGTGTGTGTGTGTCGGGGGGGTTCTACATGCACATTTGTTTCGAAAGTCCATTTCCTTCCTGTTCGAGCTCTTCCCCTTTCGGATGCCTTCAGGCCTGAATCACAAATGGAACAATTTCTGAAGGCAGCAACGCTCGGACCCTGAGTCACACTCAGACCTGCGTGAGGCGCTCTGCCATTCCCTCACTAAAATCTTTAAGCGCTGTGCGATTGAACCACCACAAAGCATTTCTGCACAAATTAAAATGCTAGGCAGGCTCTGGCTAATAACATCATAATAATAGGACGCAATTACGAGCTGAAATATTAGTCAGAGGCCGGTTTCAACGCGAACTCAACAGAACAGTGAAAGAGCAATTCATATTGTATTACATATAAAACAGTATCTCCCACAAGTGAGTACATCCCTCACATTTCAGCAACCACTGTCATAGATCTTCTCAAGGGACAATACTATAGAAATGAAACTTGGATATATTTTATAGTCAATGTGCAGTTTGTATAGCAGTACAGATTTACTGTTCTCTGAAAATAATTTGGCATACAGCCGTTATTGTCAAAATAACTGGCAACAAAAGTGAGTACACACTAAGTGTCAAAACGGTGTCCAAAGTGTCAATATTTTCAGTATTTTGTGTGAGCACCATTGTTATCCAGCACTTCCTTAATCCTCCTGGGCATGGAATTCAACAGGCTGCACAGGTGGTTGCTATATATATATATATATATATATATATATATATATATATATATATATATATATATATATATATATATATAAATAATATTTGGGATGTGCGTCTTCGTAACTGAGGCCAGTGCGTTTTGCATTTTGATGCACAGCCAACGATGCGATATGATTCACCCCTATCACTATGCAGCGCAATCCGATTTCCATTCCGATTCAACACAATGCGACTCAATGCAATATGATGCAATGGAAAAAACATGATGCTATGCAATTCAATATGGTACAGATAGTTCACTTTTATTCAGTTCAGACACACAGCAAATCAATTTACTGAAGTGCCTTTTGACTTCTAAAGCATGGTCCTTTCACAAACAGGCTT
>JBCEWE010000087.1:975246-995246 GCA_039877035.1 Silurus lanzhouensis
TGTTTACCAGTGTCTCGAGTCAATGAAGATTTATCAAGTCAATGAAGATTTAACAAATCAAAGGATCAGATATTTAACTTTTTTTTTCGCTGATCTGATTTGCATGACATTTTCGTTTGAAGCCGATACATGCAGTGCTGTAAACCCAACACTCTTAGAAGCCTTCTGAACACTTTTATGGGTTTCTGTCGGCTAATACGGGGAAGTGGTGAGTTTAAACCCCAGCATTGCCAAGTTGCTGTGGTTGGGCCCTTAAGCAAGACCCTTAACTATCAACTGCTCAGTTGTAATGTAACCACATCAGCACCAGAGGTCTCCGAGTATGTGCAGGGATTACTCTATAGCATACTCTAGTGTATACACTGATTACTCTGTCAGATTCTGTAGTATGGGCATGGATTACTCTATAGCAGAAATGTCCAAACTACAGCCTGAGGGGCCATAATTGGCCTGTGGTGAGCTTTGATTTGCTCCACCATTCCATATATGAGAAAAGGGGAAAAATGGAAAATATAGCATTTAGGGGAAAAAAAAAAAACAGACCCAGCTTTCTCTTATTGGAGGTCACTGTATTGGGTCTTGAACTCTTATGCAATAAGTTGTATTGTTTATAAATTGTACTGTATGTGAAGCAGAACTAGAAATGGATAAAAAAAAATTTCATTTGAAAATACAACTGCATTAGTTCAGTAGAGTCACGTTTTCTATTTATTTATTTATATCGTTGCAAATATTATTCATGAATGAAAGGAACCTTAGCAATTTTAGCGTAACATTTGGTATAATGTAACATTTTCTATTGGGCCCATGGATCTCATTCGTGTTTGATTTTGTAGGATGCTTTACCGTTGGCATGTCACAGGACTGACGGTTTTCTTCTCCTTACAAGCTTTTTAGTTTGTCACTGCTGTTTTTTTTCTGAAGAGAAGTTGTTCTATGCTGCCCTTCTTGACACCAGGCCATCCTCTGAATGTCTTCATGTCACTGTTCAGCCGACTTTGCGAAAAATTCCTTCGATTGATAACTCTACCCCTATATGCATGGATTACTCTTAATCTCTTTAGGCTCTCAACTCAGCGTTATTATTGACCAACCAAAATCTATGCTCATGAAATTATAATATTCGGTCCACAGCATTACAAACATACACGCAGAACTAAAACTCTTTTTTTTTTTTTTTTTTTTTTTTTTTCTTTCCCCACACAAAAAGTCTGCTTCCGCAAATCTCACCTTGAGTTTGGGTTTATCGTGTGTTTTTGTCACGCGTGTACTGACCTGCTTTGGACTTAGCATTTCTCTACCTGTGCGTGTTATGTCAAAAATAATACTCTGTTTGCTACAGTTATACCTCATAATTATAAACACAATGGCACTAAAGTTTATGCTTTTCCTTTTCTTAGTAAATATAGCGCAGGAGAAGGGGGAGAGAGGAAGTGCAGGGTGGGGGGTCGACTCGTTTATGGTGTCTAATGGCTCTTTCACTGCCTTCTCTTTTAGGACTTGGAGAGAGAAAATGCCCGCTTTTGTCTTTCCCTGTGTGTGTGTGTGTGTGTGTGTGTGTGTGTGTGTGTGTGTGTGTGTGTGTGTGTGTGTGTGTGTGAGAGTGAGAGAGAGAATGGGTGGGAAAAGAGGAAAGAAAGAGGTACAAAATCACTGGTCTGTTGTGTGTAAATTAGGGCACTAAAAACTTTTGCCACTTTTCATTTTAGAGGTTTAGTGTGTGTTCGTGTGTGTTTGTGTGTGTGTGAGCTGTTGAGTGGATTGAGAGTGACCGTGTGAGAATAATTGCTATAATAATCCCAGAATAAGGTGTTTTTTAAATACTTTCCGTTGCACTGTGGTTATAAAGCTGCAGGTTTAATTTCCTCTAATAGCTAAACGCATGAACTCGCATTCGCTCAGACACGGTGTGAAAGCATAGCGCGTGCTGCGAAAGGTTCTGCATTCACGCACTCGTCTGTAAAGCCTCCCGAACAAAAGCTCAAAAATTAGTGTGTATAATTGTTTAAGAAATGCACATTTGTTTGACGCTGATTATTAATAGTTCTTAACAAAAGCGAATATCAGAACGATTGTGTATTTATTTGGGAATAAGGATACAGGATAAAAGGCTATGCTCGCACCTTAATGATGCAGCGTGTAATAATTTAATGTGTCCAAATTTGTGTAATCACCATCCAGCAAAAATGCCTTAACAATAAAGCAGGGGTAACGTTTTATTTTAACGATCAGAAATAAGTCAGGAATTAAAGGCTAAAAACTGCATTTGTAAGCTGAAAACTGCAAGTTAAATCAGCTTGTTGCTGATTTGTATGTCATTACTAGTTTTATATAAGGCTTTGGTTCTCTTAGTTTTGTTAATCCCTCTTACACTTGTTTTTGTCCTCACACTGTACTTCTTACTTGGAAATAAAAAGTACTAATTGTAAATCTTGTGAAAAATACACCCTTTGTAGGTGCTCAGAACACAGTGTAAATGTGTTCAAGTATGAAACTAATAAAGAGTATGTTCCCTGCACTCAGCGTTAGACAGTAACAAAGTAAATATAATTCGTTACTGCACTTAAATAGGGAACACCTCACTACATTTTGTGAAATCAGTCGTGCTTATTTTTTTTATATTTACGAGCAGATAAAACCTTAACTGGTCAAACATGCAGCAAGCCTCCAATCAGGGTTAGAGCGAGCGTTCTGTTTTGAACCGATTGGCGCTCGGTGTATCTACTGATCACCAACATACAGTTCAACATAAACTTCTGACTCGAACTTTCCAAAACAAAATTATTTTTTAAAAGTAGTTAAAAAGATTTTGGGCTCATGATAATTTAAATAGATATCAGTGTTTGACTCATTAATATCATTCTATTAATAGATTGTTGTGCTGAGAGTGACATTTAAGTCTTTTTACACAGTTGAATAAGCAAAGCATCTTGTGACAAAACTTTCCATCCACACCATGATAGAACAGTTTAAACCCACCTCCAATGTTTCTGGCCTTACTCCCTTTCCACTTGGTCTCCTGAACACACAACATATCTACCTTTCTCCTCTCCATCATATCAGCTACCTCTCTCCCGTTTACCAGTCATAGTACCAACATTTAAAGTGCCAACCCAAACCTACACTCTCCTACACTGCTCCTTTCCCTGCCGTCTCTGTAGACGTCTTCCTCCTCTCCTTCTCCTCCTTCGGCCAACAGTAGCCCAATTTCCACCGGTACCCTGTGGTGGTCGTTAGTAACCCAGGCCTCGCCCGATCCGGTATGAATTTCTCTTTCGTGATCCGCATATTTGATTTGGCACATGTTTTACGCTGGATGCTCTTCCTAACGCTCCCCATTTACCCGGGCTTGGGACTGGCACTAAGAGTGCACTGGTTTGTGCAACCATAATGGCTGGGTTGTTGTTTTCAACCTGAGAACAAACTGCACATGACCAATCTCTTGAATAATCACAGTCAGTTTACTTAACATACATTTAACATATGTCTTTTAATTGTAACAATCTTAAACATTAAAGTTGACACACCATTCTTAGGACAAAACCAAGTGTAAAGGGGCTATAAGACCAAATCGGGTTCTTGCGTCTTACACATGCAGTTCTTAATCAGTGATTACTGTCCAATTTCTGATCCTTAAAATACAGTGTAATCAAAACACGATTTTAACAACGCGATAGGTCTGGCTAGTGTTATCACATCAGATTTCATTTGAGGGAATTTCTGGCCCAAAATTAAATTCCTCCTTAGAAGGTGAGAATTGAGATCTATCTAGCCTCTATCTAGTGCTCGGGTTCACTTGTATATAAAACGTTTCACATGTACTTCTTGTATCCATGCGGGTTTCCACTGGGTTCTCTGGTTTCCTCTCACTTCTCAGAAACATGCTGGCTACTCAAAATTGCTCCCTATATGTAAATAAATGTGTGTTCATTGTGCCCTGGGGTAAACTGGCATCTCATCCAGGACTTATTCCCACCTCACACCAAGTATCACTATAATGGGCAGAAAAACCACAAAATGTTTACTGCAGTGGACAATTAGCTAACGTATTGTGGAATACAGTATGCTGATCTGCACTTGGCCTTTTTCTCATCATTTAATCAAACTTTGCCACATGAAGATTATAGTTATTCAACCTCAGCTTGCCAAGATAACTCCATGGAGAAGGAAACATTCGAGGCTGCCTTCAAATCCTGCCAAAATGAATAATCTCAGAAATCAGCTGTCCTTATGCTGGCCTCCAGCTGAGACTGACTTTTTCCCAAGAGCGCAAACTTTGCCCAGAAATGCTGCCCACCTAGGCTTCTTAATTTAAATTTGGACCCATAGGATAGTGCTGATAAATGAAGGTGCACTTTTATACTTGTATAGTGTGTGAAATTATTGCAGCACTCACAATCAGCTATAGCATTAAATCCACTGCCAGGTGAAGCAAAGGACTCCTTACAGTGGCACCTGCCAAGTGGAGGGATATATTAGGCACCGAGTGAACAACCAGTTCTCAGAATTGATTTCCTTCACCGAAAACACCTACAATGGGCAAGTGAGCATTAGAACTGGACCAGGGAGCGAAGGAATAATTTGACTTGATCTGATGAATCATATACACTTCGGCCAGGCATAACATTATGACCACCTGCCTAATATTGTGTTGGTTTCCCCTTGTCTGTTGCATCGGACCACACGTGCCAGACTTGGCTCCGCACGTGCATCAATGATCCTCAGCCGTCCACGAACCTGTCGCCGGTTCACCACTGTTCTTTACTTGGACCACTTTTAATTAATACTGTCCACTGCAGACCAGGAACATCCCACAAGAGCTGCAGTTTTGGAGATGCTCTAAACCAGTTGTCTAGACGTCACAATTTGGCCCTTGTCCAACTCTCTCAAATTCTAACACATCAACTTTAAGAACAAAATCTTTATATAATCCCACCCACTAACAGGTGCCAGGATGAAGAGTTAATCAGTGTTGTTCATTTACCCGTCATTTTATGATGTCATATTGTTGTGCTTGGTCGGTATACTTCTCGTGTGTGTGTGCATCACTCTGGAAGAAAGGCTACCAGGATGCACCATGGGGGAAAAGGTGAGCTGGCAGAGGAGGCATGATGCTCTGGGCAATGTTCTTTTGAGAAACCTTGGGTTCCGGCCTTCATGTGGAAAAACCAAGTACACCCATTATACGTTATATGTCAGTGGCACCTGCAGCAAAATAATGCTCCCTGCCACACTGCCAAGTTGTTCAGGAATAGTTTGAGATATTGACAAAAAGATCAAGGTATTGACAAGTCAAACAAGTCTGATCCATGGATGCCCCACCTCACTTACAGGATCTGCTGCTAATGCCTTGCTACCAAACACCACACATTTAGAGGTCTTGCCAGGAGCCCAGGCTTCAAACAGTCACTGAAAATGGAAATGAAAGCAGGTATCAAAGACATGTATTATGACTAAAGATAGTTTTGAGCCGGAGCTACAATGCTAATGTAACTAACAAGCAATATAAGCTATAGCCTTTGTTCAAACTGCAACTCTCTGATGTTTCTTACTCTGTATGTCTCTGTTGTCTATAAAAATGCACAAACGGACTGTACAAAGCTAAAAACAGCTGTCGCTCCATCTTGAAGCTGAATCACTTTCTTCCTCAGCATGCAGCTTGTTGTCACTTCATGCCAGGATCAGACTCTGTGAGGAGACTGTACTGTGTGGTAGAAATGATTTGAATGTTAATATAGTTCGTGTGTGTGTGTGTGTGTGTGTGTGTGTGTGTTTATTTTTTGTTTTTAAACCCAGTCCTGTGCAAATTGTGTACAATTACTTAAATGAGCCAGAGCATATCTTTTATAGTGTTGTGTGTGATGAACTGGATGAACTGTGAACTATAATCTTGAATCGAAACTAAAGAAGCAAATTTCAGACCCAGAAAAGCCTGGTGTTGCTGATAGGCCAGGAATGAAATGCTAACACGTTTCCACTATGTCTCAAATGCACATTATATTGTTTAAGTATTCTAAAGTAATGCTTGTGTTATTGATGGCTTTTTAATTTCCTTTCCTTGTTTTTCCTATTTTCTTTTTTTTTTTTCTTTTTTATTCTATTCTATTCTTTTCTCTATTCTATTCTTTACTTTACATTCCATTTTTCTCTTTCCCTTTTTCTTTTCTTTTCTTCTCTTTTCTTTTCTATATTCTATTCTTTTTCTTTTCTTTTCTATTCTATTTTCTCTATAAAATTTTTTTCTCTATATTCTATTCTTTAATTTACATTCCATTTTTGTCTTTCCCCTTTTCTTTTCTTTTCTTCTTGATTTTTCTTGCCTTTTCTTTTCTTTTCTTTTCTTTTCTTTTCTTTTCTTTTCTCGCTCCTTAACCTTTTCAGAGTTATATACTGTCCCATGTTTTGATTATAATTTGGTCTCATAATGGTGATTGATAGACTTAAGAAGATACACACATTTGAGAATAGATACATTTCTTAACGAACTCTGGCTCATCCAAGCATCAGGGGGAATAATTTTTAGATCACATGACTCTAAGTCCACTCATTTTCCCTTTTTTTTTTAATGGTAACTGCCTATACTAGATCTAATGTAGAGGGTCTACATTATTTAAAGTAAAATTTCTCTCCTAATTTAATATTAGGTGTAGATTCTTTAGTTTAGAGATGATGGAACATCTATCAAGTCTGTTTTAGCTCTTGGTTGTAAAACAAAAAATTGGAGAAAGAGGGGAAATACTGGACCAAATGAGCAAAGATTTGAGTTTCCTTTTGGCTACAGAGGTTGAAGTGAGAGTTCAATCTACAAGTAATTAGTTGCATTAATACTGATGTCCTCACCAGGGTCAATAGTAAAGCCAATGTTTTGTCTGCTTCTTCAGAGGCGACGTATCGGTAACAAAAACATCACCTGAGTCATGTGAGTCTTCATGCCGCAGTCACATTTTAGATGAGGACGGAACGCATGCTAGAGAACAGCAGTGACACTATCTTACGACCATATTGCCGCATGTTGCGATTGTCCTATGCCTCGCGATTTATAAACAACAAAAAAAACGGAGAGCATGAGACGTATCGGTGTTCGGATTTGCGCTAATTTGAACAATGTAGTTTGAACCCCTATGATGGAACGCTATTGTTACTAAAACACGCACAGATCTAGTCAACATTTGCATTCTACAGGGTTCTGCGACGGCATTTCGAAAGATGACAGCTAACATGACGTTCTGGACATTGCTCATACTAGAAAGAAGCCCCAAGATTGTTATGTGCAGCATGTCACCTTAAGAACATGCATGCTGGAGGGAAGAGAGTTGAAGCAAGTGTGTCTGTGCACTTGCCCTAGTGTGTGAGAGGTCAAGGGGTGTGTGTGTGTGTGTGTGTGTGTGTGTGTGTGTGTGTGTGTGTGTGTGTGTGTGTGGATTAGTTGTTATATAATGTCAGTATTGGGCATGCACTCAGTAGACAGTAAGAGGATTACACTGCATGCGCCTGAGACGCAGGTCCTCTGGTGTTCCGCTCACACACACACGCTCACACACACACACACACACACACACACACACACACACACACACGCATGTACAGTGTTACTGTACACACACACACCATGCAGATACGGGTGTACAAGTGCACTCTTAGCCAAGTCAGTCTCTCTCGCGCTCACACACACACACGCTCACACACACACACACACACACACACACACACACACACACACACACACACACACACACACACAGACAGGTTGCTGTTATATAAGTGAAATATCTCTCTCTCATAAAGGTACAATCCACCTGAATGTCTGGCATTTATACTATTTATAATTACCATAAGATCTTAATTTTTTTTATTAGACATGTTTATGGATATAAACAATATGGACAAAAGTATTGGGACTTTTCCAGCCATGTGTGGTCCTCCTCCATACACAGGTGGACAAGATGTCTTTGGAAGCGCTTGGAACTAGCAATGCCTCAATTTACACCTTTGTATTGCAAAATTATTTTATACTGTTGACACAAATATAGTAGTTTCAGTTACACTCGAGTCGAGTAAAGAAAATGTTTTTTAACTTTAAAACTGTTATTGCATACATACAATATGAATAAAAGTACTTTTCTATCCATATGTGGTTCTTCTCCACACACAATTGTATAGGATGCCTCTAGTGGTAGCATTTTATTATTTCATCACTCGTACTAGAAGACCCAAAGCTGTTCCAAGTCAAGTTTATTTCTATAGCGCTTTTCACAACAGACATTGTCTCAAAGCAGCTTTACAGAATTGAACAGTCAAGGTGAATGATGTGTTGTAATCCCTGATGAGCAGCCGTGGTGACTGTGGCAAGGAAAAACTCCCTTAGATCTTATGAGAAAGAAACCTTGAGAGGAACCAGACTGAAAAGGGGAACCCATCCACATTTGGGTGACATCCAGCATGACAATGCCTCAGTGCACAAAGCTGACTCCATGAAGATATGGATTTCATGGGTTGGAGTGGAAGATCTCCTGCTTTAGCGCTCAGACTTCAACCCTACAGAACACCAATGGGATGAATGTGAACACCGACTGCACCCCAGGCCTTCTCACCTCACCTATATCAGTACCTGACTTTACTAACACCCTTGAAACTGAATCAACACAAGTCTCCACAAGCACACTCCAAAATCTAGTGGAAAATCTTCCCAGAAGAGTGGAGGGAATTATACCAGCAAATGGGGATGAGATGTTAGAATCGTGTGGTCAGGTGTCCACAGCCTTTTGGTAATTTGTGTCTAAAAGCATTAATTGTACAAAACATATGCAGTGAGAAAGACGTAACGCATTCTGTCACAAAAACGATGAGTTTTGTCATGAGCTTATAAATTCACCAGTTTGGGGCAAACCTCTGACTGGGGGCGGGGCTTAACGGTTATTTACTTTAATTGGCTAGTGGGATTTTCCTCAGCAGCTTCCTGATCTGGAGAGCCTTCATGTCGTGAGTTGGATTAGCATTCCCATTTTCATTACAATTTACAAATTAAACTGAAGTCTCTACTTTAGGTAACTGGAAAAAAAAAACTCAGGTTATCATTTTTGAAAAATGTTAAACAAATGGAAATTCTTTACATATTGGCCCATTACCCACAATGCCATTCGACAACCTGCTGATAGCATCTGTGGTATTAAGCCTTCATTCCATTACATTTCACATGATACATTTACGGCATTTGGCAGATGCCCTTATCCAGAGCGACATACAAATGAGCATTTGAGGGTTAAGGGCCATTGCTTAAGGGCCCTTGGCAGCTTGGTGGTGGTGCCAGGATTTGTATCTGTGACCTTCTGATCCAAAATTTCTGCTCGTAAACCCAGGACGAGTTTCTCTTCCCTTGAGGTCGAGTGTTTTCAAATCAACATGGATGCTCACAGAAAGAACAGCAAACAAAGCAGCACTTCTTAGGGTTAAGTGAGTTTTATTGCACATACGAGTATTTGCTTTAGATCAGTCAACACACAGATATATCCGCTTGTTAAATCTATACTATTGATCCTACAGTTTGCTGATCGGAGAAGAGTAAATCAACATCGCTCTGTCCACGGGTCTATGGGTCCGTCTCAATTAGCTCCCTGGTTCAGCAGCCAGGGATCAGGGAGTTGATTTTAAGGACCCAATGGCAAAATGTTTTCAGTGTACTGGAACTTTTGCTTTTCAAAATAATCCCATAATGCACTGCAAAAACCAGGAGCATCCATGCAATCCTGTGTTCTCTTACTGGAAATGAGGACATAATTTCCTCTCAGCTATCTTCCAAAAAATCATTAAAATCGAGTAGTCCTGAAACTGGTCATCAGTGTCCCAATTTTGTAAACCAGTATTAGGGAATCTAGGGTAGTAGGGAGCTATGGAGCGGATTGAGATGCACCCCCTTTTTTTTTTTGTTTTTCTTTTTTTTTTTTTTTTTTAAGGTTTGCATTGTGGGTCGAAAACTGTAGTTCCAACTTCCCATTTCTGAGAGATCTCTAATGCAGGATTAATCTTCACTTCTCCTCTATCTAAACAAAGTGTCTCATTTGTCTGTCTTTCACTTCTCTCTGTCTCTCTCTCTCTGTCTGTCTCTCTCTCTCTCTCTCTCTCTCTCTCTCTCTCTCTCTCTCTCTCTCTCTCTCTCTCTCTCTCTGTCATTCAATTCTCTTTTGTCTGTTTCTATCAGTATGTCTCCTTCTCTCGCTTTCTCTCTCTTGATTTGCTCTTCTTTTTCTCTGGCTGTTTCTGTCTGTCCCATTTTCTCTCTTGATACTCAACTTGGTTTTCTGTGTCCCTCTGCTTCTATCACTCTCTGGCTGTCGATTTCTCACTCTTGATTCTTTGTCTGTCTGTCTATTTCTCTTTTCTTGATTCTCCTGTCTTTGTCTGTCTGTCTCTTTCCCTTTCTTGATTTTCTCCCTGCTGTCTTTACTATTTCTGTCCTTCATCTTTCTGTCTGGCTCTATACTTTTTGTTTGTTTTTCATGCAGCCATTTCATCTCTGCCATTCATTTTCTCTCCTCTCATTTTGTTCTCATCTAAAGAGAGCGATGCAGCAGCACTTAAGTGCAGCCTTTTCATCTCCTCATTTGCTCAAACTTAACTCTCGTGCTGAAATTTTTTAATAAATCTGTTTTTTTTATGCTGTAAGTGATCTTAAAAACCAGCTCTGGTCCATCCACAGACCTCCTGAACCTCGTTTTTTAAGCTGGATGTGCGATCGTTCATAAGAGAAACATTGTTTAGTTTCTCACAAAAATTCGATTGCAAGAGCTTGAGATTGTTAGTGATTTTTACTCGTTAGACTCGTGAACGTTCGGATTCTAATCGTACGATGGATTTGAACTGCTGCCGGTTTTTATATGGATTACACTGATTTTCTTCACTTATATATTTTTCATGAATTTGTAAAGTGGGAGTGTAGTGATGATCGTGTGATCGGCTCACCTGACGTCCGCTGTTTTTCCCCCCTCCCTGTGCTCATTCACACTCCTGTTTCCTGCTCTGTGCCTCAGTCGTCTTCTTATATTCTTAACCAGACTTCAACATAGGAACGTCATGCAGGTGTGTGTAAAAAACAAACAGCAACATAACGACAAACACTTTTTCACCCGTCTGCTTTTTGAGTGTGACATTTACACTGTGCTTCCTAACCAGGTCTAAAACTCATCATAATGTTTAACACAATAACACATTCATATCACATTAATATTATAAACCATGAGAGGGGCCGATTTTTTTAAATGAAATTTAATGACCTTTAGAATGTCTGTCTGCTTCCTGTCTTTCTCTTTTATCCTGTCTGCCAATCTCTCTTGTCTCTTTCTTCTGTTTTTGTCTTTTGATCTGTCTGTCTGTTTTTCTGTTTGACATGCTGTTTCTCTGCTGTCTGTCTCATTCCCTTCTATCCATCTGTCTCTTTCTCTCACTCGAATCTCTCTTGTCTTTCTTTGTCTTTGTGTATGTTTGTCCTTCATTTTCTCTCTCTTGATTCTCTAAGTCTCTCTTATCTGCCTGCCTGCCTACCCGTGTGTGTGTCTGTCTATCTCTTTCTCT
Source organism: Silurus lanzhouensis (assembly GCA_039877035.1). NCBI lineage: Eukaryota > Metazoa > Chordata > Actinopteri > Siluriformes > Siluridae > Silurus > Silurus lanzhouensis. The sequence continues at coordinate 986,812 of JBCEWE010000087.1, forward strand.
TTCTTGTTTCTCTCTCTCTCGTCTCTCTAGGTATCTTCTGTCTGTCTCTCTTTCTTTTTCGATTCTTTCCCTGCTGTCTCTCATGTCTGTCTGTCTGTCTGTCTGTCTTTTTCTCTCTTGATTGTCTCACTAGGTCTCTTCTGTGTGCCTGCTTGTCTATCTGTATTTCTCTTCCTCTCTCTTCTGTTTCTCTGTGTCTCTTTGGGTTGGTCTGTCTGTTTATCTCTATTGATTTTCTAGGTCTCTTCTGTCTGCCTGCTTATCTGTCTGTTTGTCTCTGTGTTTCTAAATGCTTTGTCGTCCGTCTGTCTGTCCGTCTTATTCTCTCTATTCCCTCCCTGCTGTCTGTCTCTTGTCCTGCTGTCTCTCCTGTCTGTTCTTTTTTGCCAATTTGTCTGTCTCTCATTGTCTTTGCCTTCCCATCTCTCTCTTTCTCTCTCTCTCTCTCTTTCTCTCACCCTCACCCATTTCTGTCTGTCTCTTTCCTCTCCGGGTTCAGCTGAGGTAAACTTACTCATCAAACTTAAGATTGCAAACAACTCTTCATTTATCTTTACTTATTCTCTCTCTCTCTCTCTCTCTCTCTCCCTCTCCCACATTATCACCTAATTTTCCTCCCTTTTCTCCTCCCTCTGTGTTCCGTCCTGTCGTGCGTGCTCTCCTTTTTCTGTGTGTGCATTGTGTAGGAACTTGCTTGTGTTAATCCCTGAGTGTTTTCGAGTTCGTTGTGTCAGAGAGTGTCCTCACTCGGCCGCTGATCGTGGGGTTTGCTCAGCTGCCACGGTAATCGCCCGAGTTTATTTGGGCTTCGCAAAACCAAGCAGACTTTTATTTTGATATACAGCCACCTGCTGGCCTGTTACGGAATGCTCCTGCGTGCGCTCGGCTCCTACAGGGTTAATCAGCCATTTGCTCCTGCTCTATTATTCGGCCTTCTGAGAACGAGAACAGAGGAGGAACAGTTTGTGGTGTTTGTCGTTTCGTGAGTGTACAGCTCCATCCGTCTGTTCCAGCTGTTTACTGAGAGCGTAGCACTCGGGAGTTTTGTGCAGTGTGTGCCGGTTCAGATTCCTCTGATAATTATGAAAAAAGGCCGAGTCCCAAAATGCAGTGTGTCTGTGTTCTAATTTTATTTTGTAATTACTACTACATGTTCTTTTACCATTGTTTATAAAACAATACAGGGGAGGTGGGAGTCCAGTGGTTAAGGCATAAAACTTTAGATCAGGGGGTTGTGGGTTTGAGCAAAGCCCTTAACACCAATAGGTGCTCCGTTGTGGGAATGGGGATAAAGTACTCTGCCATGGACGGTCTCAGGTCTGGCTGTGAAAGGAGAGTGGACATTGTGCTAGCAGCCAAACCCTGTTAAAAAAAACTACGCTATGGAAACGCCAATTAAGCCATTCGGCACGTGCCGCACAATGGCCCCTTATGGCGCGTGAGGACTACAAAAATAAACAAATAAAAACGAAACAATAAGACAATACATTGCATCTACCAATACCAGAGTTCGAAAGTTTGTGCACCTGGTTTTTCGAAACAGGATGGTCATACTGTGTGTTGTGCTTCAATTCCAGCAGAACAAACACAGCCCTGTCACTCCCACATTTTAAGAGGATGACTGGAGGGTGCACAAGGCCGTGTGTGTGTGTGTGTGTGTGTGTGTGTGTGTGTGTGTGTGTGGTGTGGGTGGTGGTGTGTGTGGTGTGTGGTGTTGTTGTGTGTGTTGTGTGTGTGTGTGTGTGTGTGTGTGTATCTGTCTACTGCATTAAGTATAATAGAACCTTGATACATTGACCAGCCTGCAAAATCACCAAACCCTCCAAACGTTTTTGGAACCTGAACAACACAGGAGCCTTGTGGGCAACATCTTTACCTGACAGGACCAGGGCTGTTTCATTCAAATGAACATTTTTTGAGTGCTGCCATGATAGGTATTTCACAAGAAACAACACACACACAATTCTTTTTTTTTTTTTGTCCAGGGACATTTTCGAGGTGAAAATTTCTTTTTCGAAATTGTATTCCACTAAGTACCACTTGGTTGAAGGCTGTTGAAAAAGAGCATGTGGGTAAATCATCGACCAGCCACCCCTTTTTTCCCTACAAATTCTGCCTCCTCCAGTATGATGGGCTAGTGGGTTTTACTCGGTCACGTTTACATAGTAATCGTTAGACTTGACAAGTATGACACATTGATTATGCTAAATGCAGACCCCTTTACTGGTTGTGTTATTCAGTAACAGCTGAGTAATGAATCCATGAAAACACAGATGGTGACTGCTATCATGTGCTTCCTCTGTTACATCTGTTTAATGAGTTGCCGCTCATGTGGCTGTCTGCCCTCTTCTTCATACATGAGCTCACAGATGCACACTATTGGCTAGTGATGGTGCAAAGTCTGCTCGGTCTCTTAGAATAAAGGCACTCTATAGATGTATCCCCAATTGTTCAACCATTTTGAAAACTTTCCTGGTGCATACTCAAGTGTCTGGGCGCTATATATACTTTTTTGAGGGAGGAGAGATTGAGATGGTTTGGACATGTGTAGAGGAGGGACATGGGGTATATCGGTAGAAGAATGCTGAGGATGGAGCCACCAGGAAGGAGGAAAAGAGGAAGGCCAAGGAGAAGGTTCATAAATGTGGTGAGGGAAGACATGCAGGTAGTTGGTTTGAAAGAGGCAGATGTAGAGGACAGGAGGGTATGGAGACGGATGAGCCGCTGTGGCGACCCCTAATGGGAGCAGCCGAAAGATGATTCTTTCCCAACTTTGATATGTACTGTGTCTTGATTTGTCTCTTGGTTATTAAAAGCACAATCTTTGTAAATAAATGTATACTTTTGGAATTACAGGTACTAAAGCTGTGACTGGCTTTTGAAAGATGCTTTATACTTGTAGTATATATGTACTTTTACAGCACACTGAAATTCTTTCTTTACATATCTCAGCAATGTTGGGGTCAGCTATGATGCAGTGCCTCTGAAGCACAGATGGTTAAGGGCCTTGCTCAGGGGTCCTAAGAGCGGCAGCTTGGCTTGGCTTGGCTTGGCTTGAACCAAGACTTTCCTATCAGTAACCCAGAGCCTTAACTACCGAGTTACCACTTCCCACAAATTTTATGTTGAGTTCGGCTTATTTATGTCTGTTATTGGACTTTCTGTTTTCTTTTCGTGTAGGTAAGTTCACTTCCACAATGGTTTTGTTCGCCATTTTGGTCTTAATCGACACTAGAGTTTATCCCAGTTATCACTTATATACAGTATATAGACTTAACATTCTTCCCCAAACTGTTACCACAAAGTTGGTGGCACACAATTGTATTGGATGTCTTTGGATGCATTAAATTTACTTGAACCAAGAGACTCAACCCTGATCCAGCATGACGATGCCCCTGTGCACAAAGCAGCCTCCATGAAGATGTGGTTTACATGGGTTGGACTGGAAGATGGTGTAGTCTGTTTTAGATCGCTGACCTCAACCTTACTTAACACCTTCGGGAATGAATACGAACACTGGCTGCGCCTCTTCACCTCACCTACATCAACACCTGATTTGATGATGTATCCGAATGAACACAAATTACTACAGACACATTAAAAAATCTGGTGGAACATCTTCCCAGAAGAGTGAAGGTTGAAGTTCTAAAATATATCACCTTCCAATATATCACCTACAAAGCTATATTTGTGTGTGCCTAATTTCTTACATTAGGTACCATATACTTTCTGTCCACCTTACTCTAACTTGTGTTGGATGACCAACCCTAGTTTATGTGGTATCCATAGTCACGCCACACACTATGAAGGAAAAGAATTCTAATTCGCTCCATTGTGTGCATCTATATTAAGAGAAAATACACAGCAAACACTTGGTTTATTTGACAAGCTGATGGCCATGATGGACAATAGACATTGTATTCACCATCAGGAACTTAATGAGGAGGTGCATTCCCGTTCAGAGGAACACTGCGTAACTTTATCCTTGCCTGAAGGATTATTTTTTTGACGTAGTACATTGTGATATTTTGAAATCAACAAATAGTCAAGCAGTTGTTTGTGAATGTTTTGGCTGCAAGATTTTATTACGTCTGATCGCCATATTTGTTTAGTCTGGCTCTGTTGAACTGCGAGGTTACGTTCAGTTTTTGCATCGTGCTGGCAAGAGCCACTAGGTACGTGACCTGCGTTTTGTGCTGCACTTTATTTCCCTTGGTTCTGTCATTTCCCCTTTTGTGTTTTTACATTCAGCCGATGTTTGTAGTGCAGCAGACGGTGGGATTCAGACGCCTGCACTAGAGGTGGAGCATCGAGCTGCATGACGCATGATTTTTGAACCTCATTAGACAGCATTTTTCATTTAGTCTTTCTGGTAGTTCAACCCACTGGTTTGTCAAGCAACTGTGAATAAAATAAACTAACAACTCGTACATGGAATGCGAGTGTCCCAGGCGGCTTTTGATTGGCCAATTGATCCTTTGCTACAGGTACACTCTGTGTAAACGAGCACTGATTTATTTTTTCCATGTTTTTTAAACATCCTGACTGCCAAGTAGGAAATGAGTGTAATGGGAATCTAACGGCATTATTGATATCAGTACATATTACATAAGTATTAAGTTATATTGTGCATTTGAGACTCTGTGTGTGTCAAAACTTTAGTATTTACAGATTAATGGTGTCTGGTTTTACACACATACACACGCTTATATTACAGTGAAACTCAGCCGACTGTGAAATCAAAGATCTCAGTTTTTCTCTTTGCACTAACGTTTTATATTCCTCTCTCTTTTTCTCTTCCTGTTTCATGCTGCTTCGGGCTCGATGTCCTGTGCCGTGGTGCATTCTGGGAGCAGGTAAGTGCTAGTCCCCACCCCCTCCTTTTTGAAAACCACTGTTTTTTGTTTTAACCTATTGTGTAGGGTTCCTTCAGTGATAAAGGAAAAGCGCCCCTAGTGGCTGTTAGAGGTTCTGCATATATGATGGTTGGAGGTCAGTTCCTGCTCTTTGTCTGTTTGATATTAAAGCTGGACAATTTATCATTTATTGATTATTATTGTGAAAATAGCCGTTCTATCACCAGCATGGGCAAGTTACAGATAGAAATTGCATAGAGTGCAGTTAGATTAGCGTTACATATATAATCGCAAAAAGCTGTTTTGTGTATCTATAGCTTATGTTCAGTCCTGATTTCGACAGAACATTTACACAATTTTTTGGCAAAAAATGAAAAATTGCAACCTGCTGTTGTATGGGCAAGTTGTTTCTCAGAGGGTAAGATTTTTGAGTTCTGATTGGAAGGTCTTGAGTTCAAATCCCATCACCACCAGGCTGCCACTGCTGGGCGCTTGAGCAAGGCCCTGGAAGTGCACATTTTGACATTGGCATCATGTATTCAGTAGGTTTTCATCACTTTTTATCACACCATCTATTTATCAGGCACAAACTACCACTGCGTCTGTGTACCAGCTTTCTGAAACTGGTGTTAATGCGGTAGTGTGTCTGTGCGTGCGCATGGCGTGGTGTAGCTTTGCCTGATCTAATGTAGCCGAATTAATGGCGGTGGACTAATGGATTAATGCCTCATGAATAAATAAATGAAAGGCAGAGCAAACAGAAGAGTGAATGAATTACTAACACTGTCACAGGCCAGGATCACAAGAGGTGCTTGAGCGATTATATATTAAACCGATACTTCAGCCCAAAATGGAATTTACATAATTTTTTCCACTTAGCACAAAAGTAGTCAATCAGACCAGATTTTGCTTCTTTTTTCTTTTTTTTTTTCCTTTTTTTTTTTTTTTAACTTTAGCACGGGAGCCGTGAAGCTAACGTAGTAAACAAGAAGGTGCTTTGCCAGAAAGAAAGAAAAAAACGGTCAACAATAAGATTTACACACTGAAATTGTTTACCTTTCTGTATCAGCATGTCGTTCGTGTTTTATTCTTTTGAAATCACACGTCTCTTTTTCTACAAGGTGTTTCTTTTAAAACTAAGACAAAGAAACCGCAATTTGTTCTTGAGAAAAACGGCGAGCGCCAGCTAAATATTGAATATTGCTTGCTGTTTGATTGAAATATTGAACAGGGATCACTATTTAAACAGCAAGCATGGCAATCAATAGCTAAACAGGGATCACTTAGCTAAATAGTGAACAATAGCTAAATAGCGAGGCGTTAATATATTCATATAACAGCGATGTGGTTAAAATGTTGGACTTCTCATTGGAGGTTTGCGAGTTCAAATCCCTGAAACGCCAAGCTGCCACTGCTGGGCCCTTGGGCACGACTTTAACCCTCAACTGCTCAAGTTGTATAAATGAGATAAAAAGTTGCTCCGGATGAAAAGTTGCTCTGCCAAAATGGCGTAAATGTAAATAGCGAGGACTAGCTAAATAACGAGTAAAAGTGAGCAGTAAACACTAACAAAACAGTGAGCACTAGCTAGTGAGCAATAGGACGTTTGCATGTGGGTTCCAAAGTTCCAGTTTTACCTCAGACTGTTTGAAACCACTGACACTGGAGACTCCTTCCAATCATGTTAAATGAACATCTCCTTACAATAAAATCCACACAATTTTGACAGTTTTTTCTTTTGTTAGACATCATGCTGTTTTGTTGTTGTTCAATTCTTATTAATCTGTGTGTCCAGAATCGCGCCCCTTGTGATGAAAAGGTCCTACAGAAACGATATCCAGTGCATTAATATTAACCTGTGATTTTACTTTGCACCTGGAACTACTGTATTACTTCCCCACAGACTGAGCTGACTATAGTGAACATTTCTCATTACCTTACTGAGCTCAACTGATGATTTGTCCATGTCGGTAATCTTGTACGGTGAATATGGTCATTTCGATAAACGACGAATTCGATGAACAGAAGAAGGAAATGTTAAGTGAAATATCACGAAAAACGTCATAAGGAATTACCACCAGTCACAAAATCTCTCTAAAATACCGATTTGCTTTTTACTTCGGTTGGCGCCAGGCGGTTCTTTGTCTCCTCATCGTGCAAGTTCATAGCCGTGGCTCATCCAATACTTTTAACATGAATTATTATCAGGCATTTGAAAAAAATTCCAGTGTAGTAATGGAGACCTGGCTCTAGTTTCAGCTTTTTTTTTTTTTATAAAATACTGAACATATTTGTTGATGATTTTGAACTGAGCTCTTATTAACAGCTTCAGAAAAAAAACATACCATGCCTAAATACACCACAATAATTGACACTATGATTTGTTTCTTTTTCTGAGGATTGAAGTGACAGAAAAATGTAATTCCACGCATTTAAAAACATTTTTCCTCCATTCAGTTTAAGTTCAGAAAGGCGAAGTGTCAAAGGTAGGGTGCGGCACTTTTGTACCGTCTCTGCTATATACATTATAGTTATTAGTACGTCTACTCATCATTCGTATGAGGAGAATTTCTTTGACATAATTCAACCTCACGCCGTCACGTGACTGCGCACGCCACACGTCAGGATTCGACCCTGAGCAGAGCGGCGCACGTTCACCCGGCGTGATATCTGTGTTCTGTCCAGAACTGTATGTAGTGTTAAGAATCAAATGTACTGACATTGAGTTTCTGATTTTTGAGCAGCGTCTCCTCTCTCTCTCTCTCTCTTTCCTCCTCCCATCATCTCGTTTTTTTTTTCTACTCCCTGCGTTCTTGGAAGCGAGTGTTCTTCCTTTTTTTTTTTCTCTTCTTCTCCCCCTGTTTTGCCCCTCATGCTCACTCCCTCGCACATGTCCCTTCCTTCCGTACGTTTTTTCTCTCACTCTCTCTCTCTTTTACTCACTCACTCACTGTAACACTCAGAGACACACACACACACACACACACACACACACACACACACACACACACACACACACACACACACACACACACACACACACACACACACACACACACACACTCCATGCAGCCACAGGAATGCATGTGGAGGAAGAACTGGCAGAAGAACTGCCCTGAACTTGTTCCATCCAGCCTTTCTGTCTGTCTCTCTCTCCCTCTCTCCCTCTCTCTCTTTCTCTCTCTCCCTTGTTTTTTCCTTTCCTGCCAAACAAAGGCGTGATTTGAATGACAGCAAGAGAGGGGAAATCAGCCGACCCCTGGGGAGCGGTGGTAGAGAGGGGGAGGCTGCAAAACAAGCTTTTTTGCACGCCCTCCTCGTGTATACGCTTGTGTGTGTGTTTTGTTTGCGATGTGTAACTGTGTGTGTGTGTGTGTGTGTGTGTGTGTGTGTGTGGATGCGGATGTTTGTAATGGCCATTTGCTCATTGCTGTCGACACTGCTTCTGGCATTAAACACACATTCCTGGTGTTTGCATGAACAGGGTGAGTGGTATTGGCCAGGTTGTGTGTCCGGTAAGCGGGCGGACGTTCTGATTGGCAGCGGTTGCCGCGGCAGTGCCCGGCGTACGTTGACGTG
>JBCEWE010000087.1:1000246-1057746 GCA_039877035.1 Silurus lanzhouensis
CAGAACTCCTGCGAGAGCGGATCGATGCAGAGCCATAATGATGACCTTTTTGTCATTCATAATTGATGCTAATGCCTCTCGTCCGTTAAACATGCCTTTATTTCTCCTTCTCTGTCAGAGAGTGTAGGATAAGAGTGACAACCCGTTTTCCTTAAGGGCCCTTACTGTAAGGTCGTCTCTCTTTTTCCTAAAACCCTTTCTACTCCTCCACCTCCTCCTGTCACTCGAGGGGTTGTCATGGTTACCGGATCAATGAGGGTTGGGAGGAAATATATTTTACATATAGATCATTTTGTGTGTGTGTGTGTGTGTGTGTGTGTGTGTGTGTGTGTGTGTGTGTGTGTGTGTGTGTGTGTGTGTGTGTGAGCGAGAGGAGAGAGAGAGAGAGAGCGACAGGAAGATGGAGGGATTGAAAGAGCTTATGAATAAATGATGGAGGGAGTGGATAGGCAAGAGAGGATGAGAAGTGTGTGTGTGTGTGTGTGTGTGTGTGTGTGTGTGTGTGAGAGAAAGAGTGAGGTTTAAGTATGTAAACAACCTTTGCAACTTTATACGTGCACACACACACACACACACACACACATACACACGTGCGCTTATGGCTCTGTGTAATTCAGCTGTGACGTGTGTCAGACTCGATGCCTGCAGGAATGGAGTCTTCCCGGAGAAAGGGAATGAAAGAGTGATCGAAGCTGTAGAGAGAAGAGGTATCTATCTATCTATCTATCTATCTATCTATCTATCTATCTATCTATCTATCTATCTATCTATCTATCTATCTATCTATCTATCTATCTATCTATCTATCTATCTATCTATCTATACAAACACAGAATAGCGCACACATACATACAGACACCACCTACAATAAAGTAGCTGTGTGTTCTAAACTCAGGTTGACACACTGCCAATTGCAGTAGTTACACCTGTTCAAAGTCTGATCTAAGATCAGTGAAACAGCTGGGGGGATAATCAGAAAGTGATACTGCCATTTTTCCCCCCAAAAGTATTATTTCTGCTCTCGGCTCAACAAAACAACGTGATTACACACCCATTCCCCTCTTAAGGCACACTTCTGCATCTATACTTCACTGTATGTGAGGAATAAAACACTTGAAGGTGTGCAGTTATAGGAACATCATGAATAACAGGCGGTGGGATTGTGGAATATTGTTGCAATTTGTTAAAAAAAAAAAAATATTAATGAGGAAATATAATTGTCTCCGCCCTTTAATTCACATTTTATTTGTCACATACACAATAAAACATGCAGTGAAATGTTGAATCAGCTGGTCCGTTGCATACAATGCAGAAAAAAATAAAGATATAAAAAATAAAATAAACATAAACAATAACAAATAGAGAATTTACAATTGAAAATGTATGAGATTTAATACAATAAAATTGCAGTGAAAATGGAATGATAAAAATAGAGAACAAGTTAAAAAAAAGTATTGAGCATCAAAAATAGAAAATGAATTTAAAAGAAATAAAATAAAATGTACAATTGCATATAATCGCATTAGAAATCGAAAAAAAGAGAAATTCAAAAGAAAGAAACTACTAATAGTGTAAAAGTGAGTAGTGACAAAAAATAAAATTTGCAATAGAAATAGAAGTTAGAATTTTCGTACACGGCAGAATTCAAACAAAAATGTCTTCATTCTGATTAGTCAAAAGTACATTTCCGAACTGATCAGAATCATGACTTCAGCAGTGCTGTGTTTTTTCATGTTTAGATCTTTGGTGATTTTGTGAAGCACACTTGGCAACCTTGCTTATATGTATCTACACAGTGTAAATAATAATTAAAATAATAATCAGTCCCCTTTTTTACCTGCCCCCATATAACACATTTGTGTATTTGTATTTACCCCTGCAGCTTCTGTATCATGTTCATCACATTGTATAATATCCAGCATCTCTTATCCCCTCTTATTTGAAGGCGGTGATCAATCGACATCACACAATTAACGTCCGAATAAAAACAGTTTTGTGTTTATTTCTCCATCAAATACTTCAGCAGGATTGAAGTTGATTTTGCGAACACTCAATGCATCTGCATTCAGGAATTTGAGTTTAAAACCGCTTTCATTTTAAAAGAAAAGACAGCAAAGTCTGTAATACTGAACAAAAGCTGTACTTTGGATTGACTCTTAAATTGTCCAGCAAGTAATTAAGATGCTAGGCAGAATCTAGCTAATAACATCATAATAATAGGACGCAATTACTAGCTGAAACATTAGTCTACGGCCGGCTTTAACGCAAACTCAACAGAACAGTGAAAGTCCAATTCATATTTTATTACATATATACAGTATCTCAAAGTGACACCCCTCACATTTCAGCAACCACTGTAGTAGATCTCAGGGGACAATACTATAGAAATGAATCTTGGATATATTTTAGGGTAGTCAATGTGCAGGTTGTAGAGCAGTATAGATTTACTCTGAAAATAACTCAACATACAGCCATTACTTTCAAAACAGCTGGCAACTGAAGTGAGTACACCCTAAGTGATAACAGCTGTACGTCATGTAACCGTGCAAAGCCACACGTCCTGTACATCTGTAAAATTCAGTAAAATTCTCTCATACTGACCACTGGACGTTCAGCATGGCACCTCATGGCAAAGACTGTCTGAGGATTTGAGAATTTGAATTGTTGCTCTCCGCAAAGAAGCCGAGGCTATAAGATCATTATCACCTTGAAACTGAGTTACACTACAGTGGTCAGGGTCATACAGAGGTTTTTCAGACGGTTTTTACTCAGAACAGAGCTCACAAGGGTCCATCAAAGAAGTTGAGTCCTCGTGCTGTGCGTCAGGTGCAGAAGCTGCTTCAAAAAACAGACGCCTGAGTGCTGCAGCATTGCTTTAGAGGTTGCAGAAGCGGTGCTCAGTGCTCAGACCATACGCTCACACTGCAACAAATCTGTTCGCATGGCCGTCGTCCCAGAAGGAAGCCTCATCTGAAGCTGGCTCACAAGAAAGCCCACAAACAGTTTGCTGAAGACGACATGTCCAAGAGCATGAATTACTGGAACCATTTCCTGTGGTCTGATAAGACTGAGATAAACTTGTTTGGCTCAGATGGTGTCCAGCATGTGTGGTGACGCACTGGTGAGGAGAACCAAGAAAATTGTCTTGCTCACAGTCAAGCATGGTGGTGGTAGCTTCATGCTCTGGGACTGCATGAGTGCTGCTGGTACTGGGGAGCTGCAGGGTCATTGAGGGATACATGGATTCCAACATGTGCTGTGACATTCTGAAGAAGAACATGACTCCCTCCATTCAGAAACTTAGTCGACGGGCGGATTTCCAACATAATGACGATTTCAAACACACCGCCAAGATGACAACTGCCTTGCTGAGGAAGGTGAAGGTGATTGAGTGGACAAGTATGTCTCCAGACCTGAGCCCTATTGAGCATCTGTGGGGCATCTTCAAGCGGTAGCTGGAAAAGTGCCATGTGTCGTACATCCAGCACTCTGCGCTGTCATTATGAAGGATCAAAAGAGGATCCCAGCAACAACCTGTGCAGCTCTGGTGAGTTTTATGCCCAGGAGGATTAAGGTTCCCAGTGCAACATAACAATGGTGTACTTACTTTTGTGAGATACTGTACATAGTCACATGACATGCGGTGAAATGCTTCTTACAAATGCGGCATTCTAGAAAATGGATTGAGAAATAGAAGTTTCAAAAATGAAAAGTAAAAGAATACAGATGGAATGTAGGAAAAGTGGAATTTACAGAGTAATTAGGGAAAAAAGGAAAAGAAATAAAATACGCAGTATACACAAATACACTGTAGGGACAAATGTTGGTGGACACCAAATCATAAGATTCTTATGTGCTTTTTAAACATCCAATTTCACATTTTTACTCCCCATTTGCTGTTGTAATAACCTGCATTCATGCAATCTTACAATTCCCAGTTATAGGCTAACCTGCAAATTTGATTAATTCTAATGGAATTTTTGATTCCTGGAATTCTGCAACACTTTTACCAGAGCGATTTACATGATCTCATTCAAACAAATAAGCAGCTATAGGGTTAAGGGCCTTGCTCAGGGGCCCAGAGGTGGCAGTTTGGTGTGGCTGGGATTTGAACTCGTGACCTTCAGAACCAAAGTCCAAAACCTTAACCACGAAGCTACTGACCCCGTAAAGATGGAGCAATCCAAATCATATAAATACATCTGGTTCAGATACGTATTCCGTAGCGTTGGCTGTGCTTCAGCTGCCAGTCAAGCAACAGAAACACACACAAGACACTCGATCCACTTCCTGTCTCTGGGGGAATGTGGACATGCTGCTTCCTGTCCACATCAGTGCTGTTCCTGGCTCATGTGCGTGTTTGTGTTCTCCGGATATGACAATCATGACACTTGACATCTGAAGAGAAGAAAAATTTCACAACACGCAAAAATGGACACACACACACACACACACACACACACACACACACACACACACACACACACACACACACAGCACATTTACGATGCATGCAATTTTCCTATTTCCCTAAACATTTTGCTCAGAGTCTGGCGTTCATATAAGTCAGAAGTGTGTGTGTGTGTTTGTGTGTGTTTGTGTGTGTTTGTGTGTGTGTGTGTGTGTGTGTGTGTGTGTGTGTGTGTGTGTGTGTGGCAGGCACTGCCCTCACCATTAGCAGATGTTTGCTAGGAAGTCATTTATATGGTAATGTTGTAATTTGCCATAGTAATACATTTGCTCAAGCCTGCTGCTTCACTCCTGTCCAGCCAAACCTGTCTGCAGGCCTGCTGCTTGGCATTATGGGTAATGTAGAGACCGCCACCTGAGTACAGTCCTCATGTCCATCCAGTCGCATGTATGCGAGCGTGTGTGCATGTGTGCTTTGTGTGTGGGAGAGTTTTGATGCTCATAATGGATTGAAGTGAATTTACTGTGGTGTGTGTTGATGGGCTGTTGATCAGGAAGCCTATAGGGGCACTACTTGTCATAATCAGGCATGCAGATGTGTGTGTGTGTGTGTGTGTGTGTGTGTGTGTGTGTGTGTGTGTGTGTGTGTGTGTGTAAAACAGTCATGAAACACTATCTCCAGAGAAATGATTTGCATACTTTCTACAAACCTCATACTCGTTGTTCTCTCGCTGTCTCTAATCAGGCATGAGGTGTGTGTGTGTGTGTGTGTGTGTGTGTGTGTGTGTGTGTGTGTGTGTGTGTGTGTGTGTGTGCGCGCGCACGTATGCAAGAGTGTGTGTGTGTGAACAGAAAAGTGCCTAAGGGCAGCCTGTTCTTTTCTTCCAGTCCTCCGAGATATCTAAAGCCAGTTTGTTTTTTTGTATCTTCGACTGAAACCTCTGCGTATTTCTTTCACTCCTTTCATCGAAATTCACAGCGATTCCATGCGCCATTATGATCCGATTTGATCAAATCCACTCCTCTGAAAAAACACAATGTATTTTTTCTTAAATTTTGTCCCACCATCACATCATCACATCACCACATCACTTCTCCAGATCGCGTACTAACAGCACGAGTTCCAATTAAAAAAGAAAGCATTAGTGATGAGTGGTGGACGGTCCCGCCTCTTTTCTCAGAGACCACGCCTCCTATGCGGTACCGATCTAGGCGGTGCTTTCCAAGCGAACAGACCTCCTTTGCTAATTGGGAGGTTCGGCACATTTTTTTCCGTCATGTGATGAAATTTGAGTACGATGTGTAATTTGGAGCGGTCCGTGTTGAAGAAGGCGCCCCCTCTTGGTGACTGTGTTTCATCTCTACCTGCTCACCATGTAATTTACACATATTCCTCCCATTATTACTCGACAACATAACCTATACTTTTTGGGGATTTGTTTATACTCAGAACATCTATTAAGTGATTGATGCTCTCAAGGTGGATTCCTGAAGTGCGTGTGCGTGTGCGTGTGCGCGTGTGTGTGTGTGTGTGTGTGTGTGTGTGTGTGTGTGAGTTCAAATCATAACCAGGATTAAACACAGTTTCAGCTACAGAGATAACTATGATTATAAGAGATTACAGGTTGGAATGCACACACACACACACACACACACACACACACACACACATAGGGAGAGTGAGGAGGTAGTGATCGATGGCACTTAAGTACAGGTTCAGGACTGAAACTGTTCTGTGTTCTAGATGACTTTTGGCTTGTGAGAGTGTTGGCAGCCTGCAACAATCCAGAGAGACCTGTTTATACTCTTTCACTCACACGTTTCCTCGCTCACTCGTTCACTTAGTCACACACTCACTCACTTATTCCTTTACTCACACACCTTCACTCCTTTACCTATTTACTTCATTTAATTACTCTCACACTGACTCTTCCTCATTCCAGACTGACTCTCTCACCCTCACACTGACTCTTCCTCGTTCCAGACTGACTCACTGACTCTCTCACCCTCACACTCACACTGACTCTTCCTCTTTTCAGACTGACTCTCTCACTCTCACACTGATTCTTCCTCGTTCCAGACTGACTCACTGACTCTCTCACTCTCACACTGACTCACTGTCTCATTTGCTTCCTAGTTCCAGGCTGACTCACTCAGTCACTCACTCACTCACTCATTCCTTTTTCACATTAAATCTCTCACCCACTCAGTCATTTCCAGAATAATTCACTGACTCACTCCCAGACTGACTCAGTGACTCACTCACTTCCTCATCCCAGACTGACTCACTGATCCACTCATTTGCTTCCTCATCCCAGACTGACTCACTCACTCACTGTCTCACTTATTTCCTCATCCCAGCTTCCTCATCCCAGACTGACTCACTGATTCTCACTTCCTCATCCCAGCTTCCTCATTTCAGACTGACTCACTCACTCGCTTCTTCATCCCAGACTGACTCACTGGCTCACTCGCTTGCTTTCTTATCCCAGACTGATTCACTGTCTCACTCGGTTCTTCATCCCAGCTTCCTCATCCCAGACTGATTTACTAACTCACTCACTCGCTCGCTTCCTTATACAAGACTGAATGATTCATTTACATACTCACTTGCTCAATTACTTACAGACTGATTTACTGTTTCACTCGCTTCTTTATCCCAGCTTCCTCATTCTAGACTGACTCACCGACTCACTCACTCACTTCCCTATTCGACTGACTAATTCATTCACTTATTTACTCAATTACTTCCAGACTGACTCAGTCACTTCCTCATCCCAGACTCTTTCACTCCCAGACTGACTGAATGATATACTCAATTCCTCAATCACTCACAGACTGAATTACTGACTCACTTCCAGTCTGACTCGTTTACTCGCTTACTCACTGACTCAGTCACTCTCAGACTTACTGTTCTCACTCGTGGTCAATTACTCTTTAGCTGACTCGCTCACTCTCTGACCCCTCCCCTTTATTCAATTCTGTTCAGTTCACTTCAGTTCAGTTTGGTGTTAAACTAAATGTTATAGTTTGGATGAACAGAGTTGTGTTTTAATGGTGGTATCAGTAAAACGCAGGTGAGAGCTGCACAAAATCACAGAGATTCTTTTCCTTCTTGAAGTTTATGAAAGCACATTTCATCCGACACGAATGAAAATAATTAATAACCGAAACAAGATAGATAATAAAATAGATATAATAAATGTAATTATGACAGTAACAATAAGCAAAAGTACATACATGTTTAAAAGGAAGTGTGTGTGTGTGTGTGTGTGTGATACACTGTAATTGATATCCCTCAATTGAATACAGTACAATTTCTACTGCTTTACTTGCATGACAGATAATGGCATGTTCATTTCAGTAAAGCCTCTCTCATCCCCTTTCTCTCTCTAGCTCTCTTTCTTTCTCATTCCTCTCTTTTTCAACCCCCCCTCTCTGTCTCTGTTCATTTGCAGTGTTTTCTAACTGCACATCTTTGGACTAATTGCTTTGTTCTATTTGTGGAAGCAGTAGAGCTTCTGCTCTTTTCCTGCTCAGCGTGTGTGTGTGTGTGTGTGTGTGTGTGTGTGTTGGAATAAAAGCACGTGGTTTCTTTACTAAATCTTTCTTTCTTAGGAGTGTAAACAGTTGAATGCGAAGGAAGGTGGAAGGTGTGATAGAAAGCAGGTTAAAGTGCACTGTGTGTGTGTGTGTGTGTGTGTGTGTGTGTGTGTGTGTGTGTGTGTGTGTATGTGTGTGTGCGTGCACTGAAGTGAATCATCTGACAGCAAGACAAAAACACACACACACACACACACACACACACACACACACACACAGAGAGAGAGAGAGAGAGAGAGAGAGAGAGAGAGAGAGAGAGAGAGAGAGAGAGAATATAAGGATGGAGGATAGATTTTTGTCCTCTGTGTGTCCCGAGTTGCTCAATGATGTCACAAACCTTCCTGTTTGGAGAATCGATTCTTTCTCTCGGCTCGCGAGAGTCATCACGCCGTGACATTTGGCGCACCGCAGAAAGTGTATATCTGCGAGAGCGAGCTGCTGTAGCGGTCTCTCTCCTCGTAGGAAGGTTTCATTCTCAGCTTTGAAGATAAACGCTCCTTCAGCGATTTAGCGTAGAACGCGAGCCGACAGGAAGAACAGAAATGGGGGGGATCAATGTCATCAAATCGAGAAAACGTCCTCAGGGTTACCCAACAAAGACACCGAGACGCTCCGGTTAAATCAGTCAAGTACAACATTCTTGTCCTGCTTTAGATTAAGACAGAACGAGAAACTGAAGCTCGACTTTCTCTGGAGCGATGAAGAGCAGGGTCAGGTGATTGCTCGAGCTCCGTGACTGAAGCTCCATGAGCCGTGTACGTGTAGGACTTTGACTCTCTGTACCGTTTACCTGCACAGATTTCTGTATGAATTTATTTTGGTTGTGGTTTAAAATCTCCACTTGGTGTTCATAAACACGTCATTCCGATCATTAGCACGCTAATTAGTCCTTGTTTTGTGCTCCAGATTTCAATCGGTGTTTTTTGCGTAGCATTATTACCCAAATAGCTACCTGCACCTACCATATCGTTTTACTGGATCCACATGGAAACGCTTTCACACATTTTTAATGCTGTCATGGTGCTCGAAGTTTGCCCTCCTTTTTACCTTTTTTGTGTCAAAAAAACAGAGCTGCAGGGAGCTGAAGAGGTTGTGACTGGTAAGATTCTGATAGCTGTGGTCAGAGAAGTTACTGTGAAAAACTGACATGAAAACACACGAAGAAACGTGGAAAATGTGGCCTCTCTGCCTGTCAGATACAGTGAAGGGGGTGTGGCCTCTCTGCTTATTAGTTATAGTGGAGGGGGTGTGGCCTCTGTGCCTGTCATTTATAGTGAAGGGGGTGTGGCCTGTGTGCCTGTCCGATACAGTGAAGGGGATGTGGCCCCCCTCTGCTTATTAGTTATAATGAAGGGGGTGTGGCCTCTGTGCCTGTCAGATACAGTGAAGGGGAGTGGCCTCTCCAATTATTTGTTTTAGTGAAGGGGGTGTGGCCTCTGCTTATTAGTTTTCGTGAAGGGGATGTGGCTTCTGCGCCTGTCAGATACAGTGAATGGGGTGTGGCCTTTCTGCTTATTAGTTATAGTGAAGGGGTGTGGCCTCTCTGCTTGTTAGTTTTAGCGAATGGGGTGTGATCTCTGTGCCTGTCAGATACAGCGAAGAGGGGTGTGGCCTCTCTGCTTATTAGTTTTAGTGAAGGGGTGTGTGGCCTCTCTGCCTGTCAGATACATTGAGGGGTGTGTGGCCTCTCTGCTTATTGGTTTTAGTGAAGAGGGTGTGGCCTCTGTGCCTGTGTTTCTCACCAACGGGGGTGTGGCCTTTGCGACTTTCAGACTCAGTGAAAGAGAGTGTGGTCTCTGTGACATCCACTCTCAGTACAGGAAGTGAGGCTTCTCTGCCTATCAGTCTTGATTAAGGGGCGCAGTGGCCTTTTTGACTTTCAGTCTCAGAAAAGAAGGAGTTGCTTCTGTAACTGTCCTTCTCATTGAAGGAGGTTTGAGTTTTGAGTCAGACAAAGCAGTGCAGTTTACATTTCCAGCAGGGGATCTCCGAAATGATCTAATCTAGTCTTCAGGACAGCCCTGAGAATATGAACCCTTTGCAAAGCGTACAAGATTAACCACTAAAACACCACCGCCCTGTGTTTTTATGGAAAACACTGAGCCTTGCATTGTTTACTGAGGCATCAGATCCATTAGCAGCGCTCCCTTCGCCTTTCTAACATCTATATATAATATCGCAAAAATCAATACGGACATAATAACAGTTACGGTTTCTCAGTAATCGATTTCCATATCGCCCGATGCCGTCACTCGCCGTCGCCGAATTTGCTCGTAATATCTCTAATTCGGTTGCTAATGAACTATCAAGCTACACAGAGGGAGGAGATCATTACGGATGACGCACAGAAAGAAGAAGGAGGAAAGAAAAAAACAGAAATAGTCCACTAGCTTAAAGAGAGCACCTTTTTAAATATGTAATTAATTAGACTTTAGTAACGTGTAATTTGCTCATGGTAAGAGTGGGCCATGTTCCTGCTGCTTTTCTCTTACAGACAGGTCTCATGCACTGAATATTGAGTGTGTGTGTGTGTGTGTGTGTGTGTGTGTGTGTGTGTGTGTGTGTGTGTGTGTGTGTGTGTGGTGTGGAGAGAGAGAGAGAGAGAAAGACCGCCTCTCTGATTAGATTAGGCTCTCTGAGTGCTCTCTAATTGGTCCAACAAACAGAGAGGATGGATGGGGAAATCTCCTTTATCCCCCCACACAAACACACACTAAAGACACTCACATGCACAGTACACACACACACACACACACAAACACAAACGCACATTATACACAAACGCAGAGGCATGGATGACTCAGCATCGGTAAACACCTCGCTCTTACCTCGCCTCCACTCGTTTCTTCGCTCTCATTTAATAAATCACTTTCTGAGCACTTTGTTAACGAGTCGATTGTTTTACATTTGAATGAGCGAAGCGGTGCTGTTACGGATATTTATCACGCCCACGCCCTCCACGATTAAAGAGAACCGTGTTTTCGGGTTTAGATACGGTCTGGGTGCCTGTCAGTCATAGACAAGGGGGAGGGCTTCCTGTCAATCACCAGTAAAAGAGGTGTGGCCTCTGTCAATTTCTGTGAAGGGGGTGTGGCCTCTGTGCCTGTCAGTTTCAGTGAAGGGGGTGTGGCCTCTCTGAATGTGAGCTTCAGTGAGGGGGTGTGGCTTTTGTGCCTGTCAGTCTCAGTGAAGGGGATGTAGCTTTTGTTCCTGTGTCAATGAAGGGGGTGTGGCTTTTGTTTCTGTCAGTCTCAGTGAAGGGGGTTTGGTGTTGAACTAAACTCCAACTAAAATGCACAGTGTTTTATTATAATTATTATTATTTTGTGTGTGATGCATGTTAATGTGCACCAGTTGACTAAAAACAGACACACATTTACTCATCTCCTTTTCAAAAATTAAACACACATTATGTACAGGTGTAGACATAGAAAGAGAGACATTGTGTGCTCGCATG
Organism: Silurus lanzhouensis; assembly: GCA_039877035.1. NCBI lineage: Eukaryota > Metazoa > Chordata > Actinopteri > Siluriformes > Siluridae > Silurus > Silurus lanzhouensis. Next base: position 1,011,717 of record JBCEWE010000087.1, read on the forward strand.
CGTGTGCAAAAGATGAGCCGATTTCCAAGTGTTCCGAAACGCAAAAGCGAGAAAAAAACGGATCAGGTGTGTGTTCAGACATGTCATTGCTCATACAATCATTTTCCTTTCTTTGTCTGTTCCTTCCTGTTAGCTTCTCATTAGAAAACACACACACACACACACACACACACACACACACACACACACACACACACACACACACACACACACACATTACATTACACTAGACTACACTATTTAAATTAACGATGGCCCAAGGGTTTACACTGGGAGCAGTTGTGAATTTTGTGTGTGTGTGTGTGTGTGTGTGTGTGTGTGTGTCTGGGGAAACCTTGTGTTAATAAAATGCTGAAAGATTGAGCACACTTTGTTGTTCATACTAACTGACACACACACACACACACACACACACACACACACACACACACACACACACAGAGCAGGCTAGTGGGACACAGTTAATGCCTTGCCTGAGTGCCATCAGGGATGCTCATATCGCTGTGATAGGCTTTGTTGCCATGGTAGCCTCGATCTATGTCCCCCCTTCTTGCGCTTCTCTGTATGAGAGGTGAAGGGAAAAGAAAAAGAGCAACAGGAAGAAAGAAACAGCAAGAGAGTGGTATGTCAGCAAGAGCTGCGACTATTGCGATATTTTCATTTTCTAACCTCTGTTCAAGTGCTATGTTAAATTATCTTTCTGATTCTGGAGAAATTACATGAGAGGTTTTATTAGAAATAGGCAGTAAACACACACACTACCACATTTCTAATTCATTCATCGAGTGACACCTGAGTTTGTCGACACCAGAGCACAAGGTTTATATGTGCTTTCTTAACATCCCATTTTACATCTAATCCTGATTTTTTTTTATGAAAGCTGTTCCACTAGATTTTGGAGTGAGGTTGTGGAGATTTGTGCTCATTCAGCTACATACGTCTGTTACTGATGTTCCAGTTCATCCCAAAGGTGTTCAGGAGGGTTGAGGTCAGAGCTCTATAGAAGGCCACTTAAGATCTTCCACTCCAAACAATGCAAAGCATATCTTCATAGAGCTGGCTTTGTGCACAGGGGTTTTCTCATGCAAGTGAAGGGAAATTTGGAGGCAAAGGATGCCTCCAATTGTGTGGTAAAAGTTTGAGGAAGAACAATATATGGCTGGAAAAGTCAGCTGTCCTAAAACATTAGGGTTTTAGAGCAAAGGACAAAAATAGACAGATAGAAATGTAGTAATAACTTTTAAAATGCTATGCTGTACCTTTTGCTTGCCTTTTAGCATTTTGTTGAGCAAATTTATAAATGATCTTATTCATACAACTGAGCAGTTGAGGGTTAAGGACTTTGCTCAAGGGCCCAACAGTGGCAAATTAGTGGTGGTGAAATTTAAACCCTCAACCTTCTGATCAGAAGTCCAGCATCTTCACCACGGAGTTACCCCTTCTTCAGTCAGCTTGCCAACTTCGAGCAAGTTTTCAGTGACTGCTAAATTCCTGAAACGTTTTGTATATGAAAATAAGTGAGATATACAGTACAGACCAAAAGTTTGGACACAACTTCTCATTCAAAGAGTTTTCTTTATTTTCATGACTATGAAAATTGTAGATTCACACTGAAGGCATTAAAACTATGAATTACCACATGTGGAATTATATATGGAATTATATACATAACAAAAAAGTGTGAAACAACTGAAAAATGTCATATTCTAGGTTCTTCAAAGTAGCCACCTTTTGCTTTGATTACTGCTTTGCACACTCTTGGCATTCTCTTGATGAGCTTCAAGAGGTAGTCACCTGAAATGGTCTTCCAACAGTCTTGAAGGAGTTCCCCTGAGAGATGCTTGGCAACTTGTTGGCCCTTTTGCCTTCACTCTGCAGTCCAGCTCACCCCTAAACCATCTCGATTGGGTTCAGGTCCGGTGACTGTGGAGGCCAGGTCATCTGGCACAGCACCCCATCACTCTCCTTGGTCAAATAGCCCTTGATGCCTTCAGTGTGACTCTACAATTTTCATAGTCATGAAAATAAAGAAAACTCTTTGAATGAGAAGGTGTGTCCAAACTTTTGGTCTGTACTGTAGGTCGTGTCCACACACGTTTTTTTTGTTGTTAAAAAAAAAAAAAAAAAAAAATATATATATATTTTTCTATTCGTTTTTTGGCCTTCTGTCCACACTGACACAGCGTTTTCCTTCAACGAAAACATAGCTTTTTGAAAAAGTGTGGGCTGTGAAAGTGGCAGTTTCCGAAAACGATGATGCATTTTTTGTTATTTTATAACCGGAAAGTAAATAAACGACCATGAGGAAATGACGCAAATCAAATTATCTTAGGTTTCGCTCATTCGCAGTACAGGGACGTAATCGTTTTCGGACGTTTCAGTGAGGACGAGCAACTTGTGGGAAACGATTGAAAGCAAAAGTGTGTACGCAGAGCATTTTAAGAAGAAAACGCCGTTTTTAAAATGATAAAGGCTTTAAAGCCTTAAAGACTTCAAGTGAATCGGAGCATCTTGGACACATGAATCTGAACATTTACCTCAGTGGTGCCATTTTTACCGTAGTCACAGGTGTTGTGATGCAGGAATATGAATTCTCTTTCCACTTAACCATTAACAAACTGAGTGTACATGTATTATGTATGATGATCCCACAAAATATTAAGTTCTAGCCTTAAAATTTGTTTAATATGCTTAATTTAATATGACCTTGTGGCCTTGGACTGCCTTTCTAAATGTCTCCTGAATATTTCCCAGTAGCAAGAAATGCAGTGTTTGGCATGTGTGTAACAACACAACAACTCCCGCCTATGCAACACTGCGATCTGGGCCATATTCCAGCTGTTTTCCGATTTTGTGCTAAAGCAACACCCCGTAGAGTTCATCTGACCGCTGACCGTATGAGATTTAGTACAAATGTGGCATCTGTTCAACCGATTTAGTAACTTGTAGGCAGGGAACAGTTTACACAGAGCTTCCTGTCACATCTTGAGCCAAATCGACGGCGTCCTCTGAGCTCGTTTTCTAGACTTTTTTCAAACATTTACAGTTTTTTTTATTTATTTCCTTTTATTTATTTATTTTTGATCAAAGTTCCTTTGCACTCGGTGCATAATGATGCTAATGGTAAAGGCTGGGTAGATGGTTTTCTACAATGTAGAGCATCATTAGTTCAATGAAAAAAGAGATTAAAAAATCTACATACGGTTTGGTCCTAATTTAATTACTGTTTTGTTTGTTTTAGACTGTAACAGCTAATTGACAACCATTATAGAAACTCTAGAACTCAATAGACACGCAGTAATAAGTTGGTAATTTAAGTACCTGTTAAGTGTTATACGAAACACACATAATCCTGGCATGCACCGAATCGTAGCTTCAAGCAACAGGTAGCGATTTAACCCAGAACTCAAATAATAAAACTATTTATTTTTTTCAGGCAGTAAATGTTTAATTCTACATTACATTTTCTTTACGTACACGCCGTATCGTGTTAATAATCCAGTATGTGTGCACACTCGAGATGCTGGAGTCAATCCCAAAAAATTAGTCACTTCTCTGATTTTCCAGCCAACACCAAAGCTTTGGAAACAATTCCACACACCAAAAACGATTCATATGTGATCAGTATCCGAACATACATTCGTTTTTGGCGTACGGTTTCATATTACACCATGACATGGCAGTTTGTGTGATAGTGGAAGTGTTGGAGTTACGCCTACGTCAAAGTTCTAAGAGTTCTGCTGGAGCATCAGTTAATTGAAATGCTGAGCAGAAATATTTTTATATCAGTCTTTTGTGATAGAGATACATTGATACTGACACTGGTACAGGTTTCAATTATTCCAACAAGATGATTGAATTGTTAGTAGCTTCCCTAAATATGCGCAGTGTTTGTTGCCGTGCCTGATCAAACAAAGAGTCTGTATATCTGTTCTCTCTCTCTCTCTCTCTCTCTCTCTCTCTCGACTTGACTTACCACTGCCTCTCTCTGAGCCTGTTAAAAAGGTGCACACACACTCAAAGTGTGTAACACAAACAGTGCTCAGTCCTATCCTCTAGATTACAGACTCAGACTTATACAAACCCCAACTTAAAGTTCGAGTTAATAGCAGCCCATGGAGTATCGTGTGAACGTTAAACTCAAACCCAGAGCTGAGCATTAAAGGGTTAAGGACTGCTTGAACACTCATCACTGAGTCTCTGCAAATGATGGGGTTTATATATATACATTTCGATAAGCTAAGCTTCTGCAGTGTCACAATATTTATTCCCGTCCAGAGTTGCAGTAATTTTTCACCAAGATCTTGTATTGATGATTTGAGAGTCCGAACGCTGCGCAAAAATTCTTCTCCAGAACATCCCAAAGATTCTCTGGACTCTGTGGTGGCTAATCTGTGTGTGAAAATGATTCCTTATGCTCCCTGAACCACTCTTTCACAATTTGGGCCCGATGAATCCTGACGTTGTCATTTTGGAATATGCTCATGCCATCAGGGAAGAAAGAAATCTACCGCAGGAATAACCTGGTCATTCAGTATATTCAGGTAGTCAGCTGACCTCATTCTTTGGGCACATAATGTTGCTGACCTGAGACCTGACCAACTGCAGCAACCCCAGATCACAACACTGCCCCCACAGGCTTGCATCAGTTCATCCGCCTCTCATCTTACCCTTATGCGCCCATCACACTGGAACAGGGTAAATCTGGACTCATCAGACCACATGACCTTATTCCATTGCTCCAGAGTCCAATCTTTATGCTCCCTAGCAAATTGAAGCCTTTTTTTCTAAATAGCCTCAATGATAAGTGGTTTTCTTAAGGCTACACAGCAGTTTAGTCCAAATCCCTTGAGTTCCCTTTGCATTGTGCGTGTGGAAATGCTCTTAGTTTCACTATTAAACACGTGAGTTCTACTGTTTTTTTTTTTTGTTTTTTTTTTTTACTATTTGATTTTACCGAACGTTTAAGTGATCGCCGATCACAGCAATACAGCACTTCCAACATTCCTGCCACTTCTGGATTATGTCCTGGAAGTCTTCTTTCCAAAGCGCATCAAGCACCTTCTGTGTTTCGCAATGGATCTCCATAATGGTGTCAAAACGACTGCTTTTGTGCTGGATCTTTGTTTTCTGGAAGAGGGTAAAGTCCGCCAGAGCCAAATCTGGCGAGTAGGGTGGGTGCGAATGTAAGATCATGTTGTTTATGGCGAGAAACTCACGTGTAAGGAGAGGCCGGTGACAGGGTGTGCACACGGTCAAAATAGCAGACATCGTAATGCATGTGGACAGAATAGTCTTTTGGCAAACTGACTTTTGAATGTGCTCCCTGTGACTGTGTGTGCAGCTTTGTGCTGCCATCTGTTGACGTGTTTTTAAAACTACTCTCGAAGCTTTTTGATACCGCTGGGATATTTCAAAAGTATTGGGACACCTGACTTTCCTAGCCATATGTGGTTACCACAAAATTAGAGGCACACCATTGTATAGGATGCCTTTGGATGCTGTAGTGTTACATGTTTTCCTTCACTTTAACTTTGAGACCCAAACCTGTTCAAATGAGGTGCATGAAGATATGGTTTACATGGGTTGGACTAGAAGATGGAGTGGAGTGGCCTGCTGTAGATCTCTGACCTCAACCTTACTGAGTACCTTTGGAATGATTTGGAGCACTGACTGCACCCCAGGCCTCCTCACCTCACCTACATCAGTACCTGACTTTACTAACACCCTTGGGGCTGAATAAAGCATAAAATCTTCACAAGCACACTACAAAATCTCCTCCTAGAAGAGTGGAGGTTGTTATAAAAGAACATACTAAATAGGGAATGGGATGTTTAGAATGTACATACGAATCGACAATATTGTGTGTTTGTGTGAGTATAAAATTCAGTTTCTAAAGAACTATCAAGCTACAAGCAAAGAGTAGATTATCATAGCCTTGGATGGCAGGACATCAATAGCTTCTCTTCATGTGAGATCCTATTTCTTTCATAAGGGGGCAGGGGGTAATCAGTATTTCATATAAAGAATTTTGATCCATGTCCAGCCAATAATTTACTCTGTAGTAGAGTACAGAGCCTTTACTCTTTTCTTTTTTAAAAAAAAGGCTTACAGAGCTCATCTGTATAAAATAAGAAGCATTATTGGTGTTTTTTATGTCAGTAGACCAGGTTATTGTTATTTTGACTAAGCAGACGCTTAACTTTCTCAGTGTTCTCGTAATGTTATTGAACTGACCTGTGTACAGTTCACATTTTTTATGGTTTTTAGGTTAAAGCTATCAGGGCTTAAGTGCCATTGCCATTTTTAAAACTTAAAGCTTGATTTAGTTTTTCTGCCAAATGAAAATCATTCAGGAATTTCAATGATTTAAGAGACAATCGGAAATGTTAAATAATGATAACAGATCAAACAATTGTCTTATACGTTATGAATATATTGTCATGAATAGTCTTATCGTGACCCTGTAACCGTGATATTATTAATAATGTAGAAGAAAAGGAGGAAAAAATGGACTGTTTTTAGACCCATGGAATCTCCTCAAGATTAGGTTTAAACCTCGTGGAAGAAGCATCCCTGAATTTGGACTCGCAGAATTGGAGATCAGCTTTCACAAAAGCCACTGAAGCTCTGGCCGCAAAGTTCAAAAGCCCAGATGCATCAATATTTCTTTCTAGTGTTTTACAGTCATTTCTGAGATTTTCTTTGTTCCTGCTCTCTTCATGACCTTAAACATTTTAAATGGTTCATTTGGACAAACATTTGACTTTGGTCCCACCTGATCACTGCATTCAATTAGAATGTAATCAGTACAAGTGCAAATTTCAGGCTTTGCTTTTTGTTTGTGGCTTTCAGGAAGGACTTCCAGACTGCTTGCTGTTACTGAGGTCATGTCTAGTAGTAGGGGGAGCTAACAGCTAGTGGGTAAGATGTGGACTTCTGATAAGAAGGTCATGAGTTCAGATCCCACCACTGCCAGGCTACAACTTGAGCAAGGTCCTTAACTCTCAACTGCTCAGTTGTATAAATGAGATAATCGTGAGTTATTCTGAATAAGAATGTCTGCCAGTTGATTTGGAAACCTCATGAATGAATACTGTGGCATTTTAGGATGTTCTTCACTTCCTTCATCAAATTCATCACAATGCCACTAACAAAAACGAAAAGTTTTTCACTGCTCCATCCTGCAATGTTTATTTGATGCAACAATTCCCGTTCTCATACAGGATGCCTGCCTATAACTTCAGGGTTTCATCTCATGTATTAAATACGGTATATTCTTCCGCGGGCGTATTTCACTCTTTATCTCCCTCTAACCGGAAAGTGTAGGTGAGGTGTTCCATTAAGCGTAGGTGATTAACAGTTTCTCTGAAAAAGCCCTCAGTAGGGGGTTTCTCTTAAGCCAGCATTTTTTTTTTTTACAGCTTTTTTTGCTTGCTGCCATAAAAAAATCTGTGAAAGGTAGGCATCGCTTGATTTGTTTGGAATACTTCCAAGGTGCAGAGATCTAAATGTAAGGCAAGTTTACAAAAAAAAAAAACTAAACCCATCTGCAGTTGCGGCATCTTTCGGAACTTGCGGAAGAAGCGGCGGAACCAAAACCGTGGTCCTCGAGTTCCTCCACTTTTTTGTCACTAAAAACCACTGTTTATTTAGATTTCCATTTAGAAATGTAAACTTGTAGCCACGTTTTTTGTGAAAATAATCTTTCTTTTTCTGACTGACTAGGAAGTGTTATGCTTTAGGGACAAAAGTCTGTGGATGCATGAACATCCAATTTCACATTGAGTGCTCATTTGCTGTTAGAATATCCCCATTTCTTCAAGATGTTCCACTAGATTTTCGAGTGGAGGTGTTGAGATTTGTGCTCATTGTAATGAAGATCTGAGGCTACTGCCACCAAAGGCATCCTATACAATTGTGTGCCTCCAATTATGTGGTAACAGTTTTGGAGAAGAACCACATATAGCGGATGAAGTCCTGGTACTTTTGTCTATATAATGCATCTGAGGACTAATTATTTATCTGGATTAGCTTCCTTGATGAGCTACTTAAATTAGTCTCCACAACTGAACTTCGCAATTCAGTAGCTGCATTTTTTGAGAAAGATGAGAACTGCGTCAAGTGCCATTTTTACAGTTTTTTTTTTTTCGTCAGACCCAGGCCTGCTTAGTTTCTGAAAAACCATGTGCAATGATAACTGACCAATGATGATAACTGTCCAAATGGACTGGATAAGGATTCAGAATACCAACTTTACCTAATATTCTAAATCTTTATCCAGTCCATTTGGACAGTTATCATTATGGATTTAAAAAAAATCATTTTAAATTTGAGAGGAACTTATGTTAACTGGACTTTTTACTTACTGCTCCTAGTATTTAATTATTTAAACTATAAACAGTTTATATATGATGAATGTTCAGGGACAGACAGGGCTGCATTTTATAGTTCAATACCACATTTAGTCTTTGTACATCTTAGGCTCAGAGAAGGAGGTGTGGCTTCGTGCCTCTTAGGCTCAGTGAAGGAGGTGTGGTCTTTGTGCCTCTTGGGTTCAGTGAAGAAGGTGTGGTCTTTGTGCCTCTTAGGTTCAGTGAAGGAGGTGTGGTCTTTGTGCCTCTTGGGTTCAGTGAAGAAGGTGTGGTCTTTGTGCCTCTTAGGTTCAGTGAAGGAGGTGTGGTCTTTGTGCCGCTTAGGCTCAGTGAAGGAGGTGTGGTCTTTGTGCCTCTTAGGCTCAGTGATGGAGGTGCGGTCTTTGTGCCTCTTAGGGTCAGTGAAGGAGGTGTGGTTTTTGTGCCTCTTAGGGTCAGTGAAGGAGGTGTGGTCTTTGTGCCTCTTAGGTTCAGTGAAGGAGGTGTGGTCTTTGTGCCTCTTAGGTTCAGTGGAGGAGGTGTGGTCTTTGTGCCGCTCAGTTTCAGTGAAGGAGGTGCGGTCTTTGTGCCGCTTAGGCTCAGTGAAGGAGGTGCGGTCTTTGTGCCTCTTGGGTTCAGTGAAGGAGGTGTGGTCTTTGTGCCTCTTAGGCTCAGTGAAGGAGGTGCGGTCTTTGTTCCTCTTAGGCTCAGTGAAGGAGGTGTGGCTTTTGTGCCTCTTAGGTTCAGTGAAGGAGGTGTGGCTTTTGTGCCTCTTAGGCTCAGTGAAGGAGGTGCGGTCTTTGTGCCTCTTAGGCTCAGTGAAGGAGGTGTGGTCTTTGTGCCTATTAGGCTCAATGAAAAAGGTGTGGCCTTTGTGCCTCTTAGGCTCAGTGAAAGAGGTGTAGCTTTTGTGCCAGTCAGCCCCAGTAAACGAGGTATGGCATATGTTCCTGTTAGCCTCAGTTTTGATGGTATAGACTTTTTGCCTCTCAGGCTGAATGTCTAAGGTATAGCCTTTGTTCTTGTTAGTCTCAGTGTTGGAGGTACAGCCTTTGTGCCTGTCAGGCTCACTGAAGGAGGCGTGCCCTTTGTGCCTGTAAGTCCAAGTTAAAAAAAAATGTTCAGCACTGAATCGTGTCTTATCACTCTATCTATTATAATCTATTGCATTAAAACAACGTAAATCACATCAGATTAAATAGTGTCTGATGTCGCCATCACGATGAGCTGCTGAAGATCTTGGATGGAAAGATCCACACTTCTACTGCCCACATGCGATCCTTATTTGATTATTTACTTATACAATAAGTGTCATTACTAATTAACCTTCACCTTTGTGTGGGCCAAAAAAAACCAACAAAAAACAAAACGAGCCACATTGGGCCCACGGGCCGTTGGTTGAAAAGGCCTAGCTGAATGCGTCTTCTGCGTCTCACCTCCTCCATGTTTTCCATGCTCTCTCAAGCTTTCTCTTTGTTGTCATTCATGCCACTGTCTCTTTCCTCCTACTCCCCAGCTCTCCGTTGTGTACGGTAATGAATGCTGTTTAGCAGGTGTGGGCCACTTGTTTTCATCAGAGGAGTGCCAAAACAATCATGAACGCGCGCACACACACACACACACACACACACACACACACACACACACACACACACACACACACCTGCATGCATACACACTCAGAGCTATGACACATGCTGCTGAGCAGCAGAGACTGTAAAGGCACAATCGCAGAGGGACATATTACACACGCGCGCACACACACACACACACACACACACACACACACACACACACACACACACACACACAGAGCGAGAAGTATCAAAGCACCGCCTGGTGGGTTAAATGCTGCTGTGGCAACCAGACCATCTGGCTGCCGAGCTAAAGAGGGACTACCTCCATCTTTCCCTTTCTGACTCTCTCTCTCTCTTTCCCTCACTCTCTTCCTGTCTCTCTATTCTCCCCCTTTCTCCCAAATCTGTCTTGCATGGCTTCTGGCCTGAATGGCACCACCTCACATCCTCTCTACACCATCTCTGAGGGTAAACCCGGCTCCATCTTTTCATCTACCTTACTCTGTCTTTCACGTGCTCATTTCTAGCCATGTCTCAGTATTTTCATATTAGGATCATCCCCCTAACCTGGGAATGGCAAGGCATTTTATTCAAATATATTTCACAGTACATGATTATGCACACAGTACACGTGTTTAATATAAATTCCTCATATTTATTTATTAATGCCTGTTGCATTAGACTGCCATAAACATCGTATTTTTACTTTTTTTCTTATTTTTTTACAGAGAAATCTATGTATTTTGTTAACTAATGGACCCTGAGTTCCGCTCCATCAACTAAATCCCAGAACCTCCACCAAAGAAAAACAAAAGGAAACACCCCCTCAATGCCTAATTGCCAGTCTCCTCAACCATGAGTTCAGCAAGTGACATAAAATCAACATGGCTGCTCACAGCATCAGCATTATATAGAGTAGCTTTTTTTTTTTTTTTTTTTTACCTCTGAATGATGGACTGTGTATGTGGTATTTGCTTAGATCAATCAACATTTCAAAATATTCACTTGTCAAATCTGTAACACACACAGAAATATACAAATATATACTGTTGTTTTTTGTAGCACCAGGGTTCTGGAGAAACGTCTCATTTCACTGTGACTCCGTCAACTATATATGGTTAAAATGACAATAAAAGCTTCTTTGATTTGATAAACACACTTTCTAGTTTGACTGCATGGAGGATGAAAAGGACAACACGATCGTTGTCCTCATTGTTGGCTCATTTCCATACTTGATGAAAAGACGACTAAAGAAAACTAATAAAAAAGACTAAGCTTCTAATAAAGACATTATATAATATTATAACTTCCACCAATGTTGTAGTTTTTGGAAATGAAATGTCAGAAACGCCTCGTGTTACGCGGTCAATTCGTTCCAAGATTTACGACTTGACGTCAAATAAACCCAGACAACTCGTAAACCCTTAGAGGCAATTCATTAACATCGCTAATACATGGCGTGTCATCATAGCCACCTCATCTTCCAGCAAAAACAGCATGACTCTTAGTAGCAACAGGACTAGCAGTAGGAACTTTCTTTATAGCCATGGGGACAAATAGTCACGTCACAAATTCAACGCAAACGAGACACCGTGAATAACACGAATACATGTACAAGAATGCTGAAAATGTAAAAAAGAAAAAGAAAATAAGCTTTTAAATGATAGTATACATTTTATTAATGAACAATGTATTTTTGTGATTTTGCACTTTTTACATTTAAATTTTTTATTTATTTTTTTTATTGATAATCAGTCCCATAAACTGATGTTGGTAGCAATTTTTTCCCTTGTTATTATAAAAATGAAACACCTTAAAGTAGAAAATGGCATAAGTGGAAGTAAATCTGTAAACCTTCTTAGTCTAGTAGGGGTTTGTTTCCATTATTAGACCTGATGCTATTTCTGCTTGGAGTTACTGCAATTGTGCCTCAGATTCTGCTGTGGATGATGGTCTCACAGATGATAAAAAAAAAGAACGCGCATGTTCATGCGTCATCTCACCTGGAGGCTGTAGGTTTGCATTTACCTGATCCTGTAACCATATAGACTCATCCAAGGATTCTTCTTCAGTGTGTATATAACCCCGGGATGGAAATCGTCATATACAAGTGTGCATACACCCATATTTTAGACGCTTTTAGGCTGTATCTACGCTAATCCGGATCAATTTGAGAATACGTTCCACGTGCACACTTAAGATTCAATCGTTTTTCCAAAAGTTTCTCATCTACACTGAAACATTAAAAGTAATTTCCCCCCTTGGCGTTTCTTTTCTTTTCGAAAGCCTCCATTTTTACAATCCACACTGCGACGCAAAAAATGTTTTCCCCCCAAATGTACCCACTTTTTTTCTACTTTTTAACCACAGTATATCCAGAGCGTTTTCAAAAAGCTGTTTTCGTTGACCGAAAACGGCGCCTCAGTGTGGACGGAAGGCCAAAACGAAGAGAAAAATGAGTATTTTGAGTACTTCCTCCATTTATTCTCGCTATATTATTAGAGCTTTGTGCTTTGCTTACGAATTGACCAAATACCGAGATTCACCGGCAGTTCACGGGTCAGCAGTATTGATCATTTTTCAGTAGGTCTCAATTGTGGTGTCAGTCTTCCAGGGATTTTTGGCTCTGGGTTGCGTTTACACTTAACCCCTTGCTGATTAATTATAGTAGCATTCCCACAAAAAAGAAAAAGAAAATGCATGTGTGACCGGGGCATGAAAGGATCATTTTAGAGAAGGTGGACGTCATCGAGGCTCCCACTCTACCGCCCTATTCAACAGCGGAATGACTTGCAGTGGAATTTCGATTACACACTTCCCGCCACCATTTCGAACAGTCCTGTTATTGGAGCCTGTAATTGCTTCACTCTTTGTAATTTAATAGTGTTAATACTTTAATAATGTTTAAACACTTCATAAAATTAACTGTAAACGCCAGCCCAATTAAGCTGTTGCTCCTTTCGGGAGCTTTTAATGTCTGCAGTTATTATACTGTAGTGTTTCTTTTTGCTTTGTTTCTGCATTGCACTCTAGGAGTTCAAGTGTGTATTCAGAGACACTGCAGGCCTTCCGGCTTTGTCTCTTTCGCAGCTTTCAGTGGCCTTTAACAATATTGGCTTGTTCTTTCTTTTCACCCCTACTCCCTCCCTCTTGGTTTTTTTTTTTCCCCCTCTGTGCGTTTCTCTCACTCTCATCTGCTCTGTTTTGTGGCGTTCGCCCGCTACAAGCCTGGCCCGTGTACGAGAGGAGGGGGAAGGAGGAGAAGGAGGAGAAGGAGGAGGAGGAGACGCAAATGGCCAGATTGATTTACTGAAGACAGCAGTGCATGAATCCAAACACCCCTCCTCCTCTCCTTTTACTTCCGCTCCTCCTCCGATGCTTGCTCTCTTTCTCGCTCTCTCTCTCTCTCTCTCTCTCTCTCTCTCTCTCTCTCGCTTGCTCTATCGCTTGCTCTCTCTCTCTCTCTCTCTTTCTCTTTCCCCTCCTCCTATCAGTATCCACACTGTGGAGCTCCAAGAACAGGAAGCAGAACACTAAAAATAGAGAGAGAGATAAAGGAAGACGGCAAATAGAAAGAAGCGAAGAGAGAAAAACATGACCCGACTGACAGGTGGACAGCCGAATTCAGGAAAGAGAGCAAATTAAATAAAAAAATTTGACTGAATTAGTCTCGTTCTTCCTCTGTCTTTCACAGCGAATTGACCGCTGAAAGATACAGCAGGAGCAGAAATGAAAAACTTTTGTTTTTCTCCTTCTCTTGACATTATACTCGGTCTCAGGTACTTAACCTGTAGCACCAGCGCTAATTACTGCTCCACTAGACGCTAACGCTCCATTAGCATGTCGTTGGGATGACGTGACCAGGCCTCTCTCCAGCTCGTCAGCTCAACGCAAACACACACACTCACAGTTCCCTCCAAGTGTCTACTGGGAATACACAGTTGTGTGGGAATGATTAGCCAACTCAGACTGGACCTCAGGCCTCCTGGTTTTCATCATTCAAAGTGTGTCACGTTCGCCTTCGCCCTCCACTTGTGAACCGGCGCTCGTCCACGTGCCCGCCGACATATACATACATACACACACACATATATATATATATATATACACAGTATGATACTGTAAATAGCTCTGTTTTGCTAAATTATGTACTGTAATTTGTTAATTACTGATCAACAATCTTTAAGACTTCTGGGTAGGCCATGTCTTGACTTATGATATTTTTTTAATTACATTGGTGTCATTGTAACGCGTCTCCATCGTAAATTGGGACTACCAGTACATACACCATTCAGCCATAACGTTAAATTCATCTGCCTGATATTGTGTAGGTCCCCCTTATGCCAGCAAAAACAGTTCTAACCAGACTAGTCATGGACTCCACAAGAATTCTCAAGATGTTCTGTGTCTGGCACAAGGCTTTTATATCGGATCCACTAAGTTGTGAGGTCTCGAGTCAACACCTTTCCTGTGTCATGAACATGTTTTGCATGTGTGACAGGAAAAATTATTTTGCAGAGAGAGGCTCCTGCCATGAAAAGAAATACTGTTGCCAAACTGTGAGCACTTGTTCTACAACAATGTTTAGGTAGCTGCTACGTGTCAAAGTAACATCCACATTAATGCCAGGCCAAAGGTTTCCCAGCAGAACATTGCTCAGAGCATGACAGCGCCTCTACTTTGCCACTTGAGTATGAGTTTTTGCTGGTGGACCGAGGTCAGCATGGGCACTCTGACCGATCTGAGTACACAGCAAGCAGTGATGCACTGTGCAAAACTTTTTTCTATCATAGTCAGCATTAACCTCTTCGGTATTTTGTGCTACAGTAGCTATTCTGTAGAATTGGACCAGACAAACTAGCATTAGCTCCACATGTGAATCAATGAGCCTTGGGTGCCCGTGACCATCAGCTATAGTTTACTCTTGGTAGGTGTTAAACACTTCTTAAAAGGGAAAACCCCACAAGTCCTGTTGATATGTAGATGACTGTTGTCTTGCCAAGGATATTTGGCCCCTGTTAAAGTTGCTAAGATTCTTATGCTAGCACAATTTTTCTGCTTTCAACACACCATCGTGAGAGAGCTGACTGTTCAGAGCAAGGTTAAAGTGTAATCAGCAGGGCATTAGAGCAATTTGGAGAGGTATCTTAGTGGTTAAGATATTGCAGGGTGTTGTAGGAGTTTGGTGGTACCTTAGTGGTTAAGACATTAATCACAGTCACACCATGCTGCCACCAAGCCTAGGCCCATGAGCAAGACTCTTAACCCCATCTAAGTTTAAATAATAACCTCCACTCGTCTAGGAAGATGTTTAAATAGATGCTGAGGGAAGTGGTAGCCCAGTGAATAAGATGTTAGTCGATTGCTCAGCTGTATCAAATTAGATAAATTTGTAGATAAGGACATCTGCCAAATGGCACAATGTTGGGTGAAGGGATTAGGGTGGTCAAAGATTCCAGTTGAAAGAGTAGCAAGCAGAGTGGAGAGGAGGTTATATGATGGAGGGCCATCAACTTTATGTTTTGGTAGGGTGAGTGCAAGTTCAAGTTTATTTCTATAGCGCTTTTCACAATGGACATTGTCTCAAAGCAGCTTTACAGAACTTATCCCTGAGGTAACCCTAAAAAGGTTTCCTTATTTTGGAACTGCAGGGAGTTTTGGCTTGGTCTGGTCCACAATGATAAGAGATTCAAACCTGCTGTAGGCTGCAAAAAGTAAAAAAAAAAACAAAAAAACAGGTAGACCAGCAACCGTGGAATTTAGATGAATTTCCGCAATTCAAAATCTGGATTATTTGCAAGAGTCTAATGCCATTAAGTTGATTTACATTATCCTTTTTTTGTCAAGATGGTCACATCCAGATCCAGAAGAAACAACAAAGAGTGAATTTTGTGTCATATTCAAATTATGATCATTGATCATCCATTTTCTAAAGCATTGTTCAGGAATTTCTTAAGGAAGTTGGTAAATTTGATAGGTCTAAGTTACATTTATGGCATTTGGTAGACGCAATTATCCAGAGTGACTTACAACTAAGCAGTTGATGGTTAAGGGCCTTGCTCAAGGGCCCAGCAGGTGGTGGTGTGATTTCAACTTGTGACATTCCAATGCCTCAACCACTGCTCTACTACCTCAGGTTACCGGATGAACAGATGTGTTGCGGTTATTAAACTCTAGGTGAGGTCGTTTAAACCAGACCTCTGCATCTGACCAGGAAAAGAAAAACAGAATTTGTGTGGTAGTAGTAAAAGTTATATGATGCTATTACATAATAAAAAAGAACAAATATCTAGGCAAAGGAGTACAGGATCAGCCATACCAGTTTGAAGGAGAGCTTTAAAAGTCTGCTTGGAACAGATGTGGATCCTCATGTCACCTGATACAAGTGCACCGCCGGGCATGACGCAAGCTTGTGCCATACTAAGAAAGTGATTCCTAACCTGATGAGGGTGAAGAGGAGGATATTATGGCTAACTGTTATAGACTTCCAAGAGGTCCAGGAGGTACAGGACTGAGAATGCTGTGGCTGATCTATAGGGGGAACGCGTTACATTCACTTTCGAAGGGAAATTTCTGTATTGTCTGAGTTTAAATGTAGTTCTGTGTATGACTGATGTACTGATATATAGATAACAGAGTCAGAGTTTTTTTTTCCTCACAGAAGAAGAGATGATTGGTTTTTGTTTTTATTAGTGGTGCAGTCAAAACATATGTTAAAGAAACCAGTGGACTAAAGAGTCCATACATTTTGACTCTTTCATTTCCTCATGCCGTGTCGACGTGAGAGACGAGAACAAGCGAGTTTTTCACCCCGTCACCCGCTCCATCTCGGTCTTATCCATCGTCTCTGCGATTCTTCTCTCGGTTTCCCTCTGTTTTAATCTGCCTCTCATAGCCATGTCTCTTTCTTTTCTTAAACATAGGACATGACAGCTTTCTCTGCTGTCTCTTCTCTTCCTGTCTTTCAGTCTGTGGCTCAGCCTTTTTCTTTGTCTCTCTCTCTCTCTCTCACACACACACACTGTCTTTCTTATACAATTGCTCGATTTCTGTCTCTTGATTTCTCTCTCTCTCTCGTGCACGCTCTCTCTCTCGCTCTCTCTGTCTGTTCTTTTTCTCAGTAATGGTGTGCACTAGCAGGGCTGCTGAGGGCTTTATTGGATTGGAGTAGGATTTCAGTGACTGTGTTTAACATGCACCCAGCCTCTGCAATGTACACACACACACACACACACACACACACACACACACACACACACACACACACACACACACACACACACACACACACAGAGTTTAACCAGCCTGCCATTAAAAACCAAGAGAGGCGGGGTAAATGTGTGTGTGTGTGTGTGTGTGTGTGTGTGTGTGTGTGTGGTGTGTGTGTGTGTGTGTGTGCGCGCGTTTAGAGCGTTTAGGAGGAGGTGGTGTTGCTCGGTGAGCGGAAGCTCCATGTGTTGGCTCTCCGTGTCCCCCACCTCTTTTTCCCTCTCTCTCCCTCTTCCCCTCTTTTTTCTCTCTCTCTCTCGCTCCCCATCTTTACCTCTCTCTCTCTCTCTCTCTCTCTCTCTCTCTCTCTCTCTCTCTCTCTCTCTCACACACACACACTCACTTCTTTTTCTCCCTTATTAATATATTATTACATTAGTGTTTGCCACTGGCCACTGCTCACTGTTTCAGCTTCCATCTTCACGTTTCCTGGTCCAGAGACACACTCGCGCATACAGAGAGAGAGCGAGAGGAACGTCATGCTAAATTGAAAGTTAGTTTTAAACCTCTCTCGATCTCAAAGACAATGGAGACGAGCAGCTAGCACACAAGTGTGTTGTCTTTTTAAAGCTTAAATCTCACTCAGGGCCGGTTGATACTCACGGCAGACTGTATCTCAGGATGGTTTGCACAGGCGGTTGTATAGGCGTCTGTCTTCATTCTCGCATGCCATGCAGACCCGTCCACAAGGGGGCAGAAAGTGAAAAACTAACTGAAAGTCAACGCACAAAATAAGGAGAGAAGAAGCATATCGATACGACTTCCATGCAGGTTTTAGATCAGTAATAAGGGTTAACAGATACAGCAGAGTAAATCAGAGCAAGTAGGACTATTCCCTATGGAATTAGATTTCTGAAGTTTTGGGACATCTGATTTTATAGCCAAATGTGATTCTTTCCCAAACTGTTACCACAAAATGTTGGAGGCACCCAGTTATATAGGATGCAGTTTCTGGATGCAGTAGCTTTACATTTTCCCTTCACTGAAACTAGGAAACCCAAACCTGTTTCAGCATGACGGTGCAGCTGTGCACAAAGCCATCTCTATGAAGATATGGTTTCCATCTGTTCGAATGGATGATCCCGAGAGGTCTCCTGTAAAGCTTTGATCACAACCCTACTTATGAACACCTTTGGGATGAATTGGACTGCTGACTGCACCCCAGGCCTCCTCACCTCGCCTACATCAATAGCTGACTTTACTAACACCCTTGTGGTTGAATAAGCACAAATCTCCATAAGCACAGAAGAGTGGAGGTTATCGTAACAGCAAATAGCTGTTTAATATGGAATGGGATGTTCATAAAGCACATACGAAACTAATGGCTCACGTGTCCACACACATTTTTCCATATAATGTTCTCGGCTATTTAGTAATTTAGTAAAAAAAGCAGCATTATTTGATTGGTTTTTTTTTTTTTTTTTTTGTTTATAATTGACTATATTAGCTAGGTAGCTGTAGATGTTTAGCTAACTAACACCCTACAGCTTCTTGTTGTAATGCGTGCCTATTCCATCCATATTCGTTTATTCATAATTAAAAGCATTTGTACATTAATTTTATCTGGAACATGAGTTTAACACCCAGTGACATGGGTCAATTCAATATGCTGTATTATATATATATATATATATATATATATATATATATATATATATATATATATATATATATATATATATATATATATATTTGTGTGCGTGCATGTGTGTACCTGTACGTGTACACATGTACTTGTTAAGGGACCTCCAAGCCTTCGCACCTGTCTGTGTTTGTGTGTATATATGTGTGTGTGTGTTTAGGCTTTTCTCTGACTGTTTAATTAAATAGCCATTTGCCTTAATGAGCTCATTTCACAGTCTGATGAACCAGACCTCACGCACACACGCGCACACACACACACACACACACACACACACACACACACACACACTCAAACCCTTCTTCAAACACATCAGCGTTACTGGAACTTTTTCGAGGACCTGTGTGTGTGTGTGTGTGTGTGTGTGTGTGTTGTTACTATATGTGAATTTAAAGGTGTGATATCAAAGGTTACTCTGGGGCAAATTTGATCCACCACAGCAGTGTAATCATAAATAAATACTGCAAGACAGGATGTCAGTCGGTCTGCTGTCAGTCAGTGTGTGTTACCAGGGCAACACACACCGCTCTATACGACTGTGGCTTTTTTGGGAGCTGTTTTTTGTTAATGGAGCAAGAATAAGGAAAGAATGGCTACAGTACTACAGCACTCTTTTGCTTGTGCTATATTGTTTAAACGTAAAGTAGATCATAGGACTTTATAATAATATTATAATACAGGACTATATAATACTGCACACGTTTCAATTTATTATTGTATTAGAGAACCTGCTTTTTCACAAGCACTTCTCACAGACTACATTGCATCAACATTCCATCCATCCATCAGTCCATCTATTCATCGATGAATTTTAGTAATACATCCATCTATTCATTAATGTATTCCTCTATCCTTCAACAATTCATCCATCCATCCATCCATCCAAGTAAATTCATAAATTCTATGAATTCAGTCATCGGTCCATTCAACAATACATCCATCACTCCTTAAATCCATTCTTCCATCCATCATGAATTTGTTTATTTTTCCATTCAACAATCCCTTCATTAATTTATCCATCCATCCATCCATCTGTCCAGCTATTTTATTCATTTTATCCATCTCTCCAATCCTTCCATACATTCCATCTATCCAACTTTCTATTCCTCTCATTAATTAATCCAACCAATTATCTTTCAATTCATCCATCAATTCAATCATCCATCCACCTATCTCTCAATCTATTCCATCAATTCATCCATCTATCCAACAATTCATATACCCATCCACCCATCCAATTCATTCATCCATTCTTCTATCAGATCAACCTATCCTCCCATCCACTTATTCATCTTTCTATCAGATTCATCCATCAATTCAATCAGATCAACATTCCATCTACTTTATCTATCCATTTTATGTCATCCATCCGTCCGTCCGTCTGTCCAAGCTGTAGGAATGAGCAAAATACCGAACTATGGCTGCCGTTCTAGTAATCAGCAGGTGATTTGCTTTTTGTATTATTTATTAATTATGTAAAGGTTGTACGTTCATACAGTCATATGATTTGCCTTATTATCCACCGTTTATCCCTGAGCTCCATGAAGCTGCCTGCTGCAGGGGCGGATAGTAGCAGTTACCCATCAGTGGCAAACATGGCCTGCATTTGCCTCTGTTGGTGGATGTGGATTTAACCCCCCGGATGAAACCCTGAAAGGTCACATGACCTGATTTCTCACTCTAACAGAATAAAAACGTGGTGCTGAGAGTCCTGCTTCATGATTAGCTCTTCTCTTTCATTTATTAGTTTCAGCAGGGAGGAGCACATGTGGCACTTCATTTAGAGACAATCCCTCCTTTCCTTTAATCATGCTGTGTGTGTGTGTGTGTGTGTGTGTGTGTGTGTGTGTGTGTGTGTGTGTGTGTGTGTGTGTGTGTGTTTGAACTTGAGGATGAAGAGTCACTTGGTTCACATCATAGAATTCCTCTGCTCTTTTGTGTGTGTCTATACTTTTTCCTTTCCCTTTTTTTGTGCCAGCGCACTGAAGTGAGGAGTCTCGTACTGCAAGAGGAAGGGAGGGAGTGAGAGAGGGAGAGAGAGAGAGAGTGAGAGAGAGAGAGAGAGAGAGGAGGAGTAATACATAAAAACAAAAGAGATGGGAAGGAGGAGGAGGAGCAGAAGGAGGAGAGAGACGGTTACGAGAGAGGAAAAAAGTGGCAAGGAAAAAAGAGAGAGAGAGAGAGAGAGAGAACAGAGCAAAGAGATGGAGGGATGGATGGCGGTTGGTTATTGGTTGAAGTGTCCACTGCACCGAGCCCTGGAGGATTTGGTGGGGGGGACGGATCAGGATCAGGAGGTTGCTATAACAACAGCACCTTGGTGGTTCTCTCACTCACACACACACTTTCTCTCCCTCTCTTGTGCTCTCTCTCTCTCTCTCTCTCTCTCTCTCTCTCTCTCTCTCTCTCTCTCTCTCTCTCTCTCTTTCTCTATCTCTCTATTCCTCTAGGCACATGAAAGCTGTACACCGGTCTCAAGCTCTCTCCCTTCATTCCCTCCCTCCTATTATTTCCCTCCCCCCCCCCCCCCCCCCTCTTGCTGTGTGTTCTTCCACATGGGAGCAGTTCAAAGAGCACGAGTGTTTGTGTGAGCTACTGAAAGCCCTAATAGGCAGTGACACAAAAAAACAAACTCCAGGCTCTATACACACACACACACACACACACACACACACACACACACACACACACACTTTATTTCTTCCTCTTTTTTGGCCCCGCCCACCCTACAGTTTTGTGTACAGTACTGAACACAGACGATGGATAATAGTATAGCGTGTTTATCCATAATACACTGCAGCAATCACAGAGCAACAGCTGTGGGCTCACTGCGTTTCTATAGCTGTCTGTCCATAATCACTTCATCCATACTCTCTGCATCTGTGCGTGCGTGTGTGTGTGTGTGTGTGTGTGTGTGTGTGTGTGTATACGGATGCCTGTGCGATGGTTGCTGGCAACACACGTTTGTAATTAAGCTTTGCTCAGCATTCCGTCTCTTTCGGAAGCCGACATTTAAGGCAGTAAACTGCAAAGCTGCACAAGTCATCACACTGTATTTCCATTGTGGCTGCGTATATTTTATTTATTTATTTTTTGCCATTCTCGCTTAATTAAACATGAGCTCATCTAAGCTGATTAGCTTAATTACATATTAGCTAAGGTTAGCTATCAGCTTTTATTGACTCATTTTTTTTTTCTCCTCTCAAATCACAATGCCCCATTTCCGAAACGTTGACGATCTATTTTAGTTCCGTCTAATCGTGTTTGCGGCGTTTCCATACACAGCCCAGCGAAAGGCACTAAGTTTACGATACTTTGACTTTGAGATTTATGAGTTAAACGCCGACCATTATTTTAATTATAATCAAAGCTTATACTTTACCGACAGAGATTTGCGGACACCTGAATAGAAGTCTGCGGCGTTTTCAAGATGGCGGCACGGCAGTAGCACGCGGCAACCTCTCCAGATCCTAATATGGTGCTTTTCACGTCTTTAACCTGACTTTTCCAAGTACATGGACAGGAGAGACAGCTTTGTTCATGTAAAAGACTGCCAGACCCTGTACAGAAATCATGCATGGTAAAGTACCAAATAACCTTCGTGACGCTTGCTGCGACCTCTGCTACAAAGACCAGGTCCTCAGAGACCAGGTCCTCAGGGTCGCCTAATGCCAGTGGTCCATTCTACTTTTAAATGTCTGCTCCCTGGACAATCATTTAATTACATCCAACTCCAGGGTACCACACGGCGAGAGTTTAGAGACTGTTCCGTCTTTGCTTTCACGGAGACATGGCTCAGCCACAGAGTCCCGGACGCCGCAATTCAGCTAGACGGGCTAGCCAAGTTTCGTGCTGACAGAAATGTAGCTCTGTGCAGTAAGACTCGCAGTGGTGGCGTGTGTGTTTATATCAACAAAGAATGGTGCAAGAACTCTGTGCTCGTATCCAGCTATTGCTCATCGCTAGTGGAGCACGTGACTGTAAGATGCAGGCCATTTTATTTACCACAGTAATTTACCAGTGCTTAAATAGTCAGAGTGTTAGGTCTCCTGGTGGTCTAGTGGTTAAGATGCAGCGCTCTCACCGCTGTGACCCGGGTTCGATTCCCGGTCAGGGAACCATCCCCAGCCACTCTCAGTGCCGGTCCCAAGCCCGGATAAATTGGGGAGGGTTGCGTTAGGAATGGCATCCAGCGTAAAACATGTGCCAAATCAAAAACGTGCGGAGGATCCGCTGTGGCGACCCCTAACGGGAGAAGCCGAAAGAAAGTTTTTTTCATAGTCAGAGTGTACATTCCCCCCCAGCGCTAATGCTAAGGAGGCACTGGGTGAGCTTTATGGCAGCGGTCCCCAACCTTTTTTGCGCCACGGACCGGTTTAATGTCAGACAATATTTTCACGGACCGGCCTTTAAGATGTGACGGATTAATACAACAAAATAAAATGATACAACCGGCATAAAAACTGATATTTTCTAAATATAATAATAAACGTGAATGTTGTGTGTTGTTTTTTTGTTCATTTTGCTAGTTCGAGGGTTTCAATTTAGCGGTAATGTATTATGTGTTAGCGGCCAGAGCAGCCCCTTTAAGAAGGTATCGGATGTAGGTAAGACATGTGACTGAGGCATCATGACATGCATCAAGAGTGAGTGATAGACAGATGTGGAAGAGAGAATCCGGTAATTTTCCAAAATAAAACATTGTTCAGAATCAGATAATACATTAAACGGAAATAATGTAAGTTATGCATTCTTTCTGTGTGGCCCGGTACCAATTGACCCACGGCCAGTGGTTGGGGACCACTGCTTTATGGGGCTATTAGCGACCTGTTGAATGCTTACCCCGACAAACTGTTTATTATCGCCAAAGATTTCAACCCTACGAATCTCAGAACTGTGTTTCCTAAACTCCCTGAGAACTTTGCAACGAGGGGGCGAACACACTGGATCTACGCCCGGTTCGAGGTGCAACACGGCAGCGAGGAAGATCACCCCTCCTCTCAGTGACCAG
Organism: Silurus lanzhouensis; assembly: GCA_039877035.1. Taxonomy (NCBI): domain Eukaryota; kingdom Metazoa; phylum Chordata; class Actinopteri; order Siluriformes; family Siluridae; genus Silurus; species Silurus lanzhouensis. Next base: position 1,035,570 of record JBCEWE010000087.1, read on the forward strand.
GTGCCCTGCCTATCCACGTCTGAAGTGAGGAAAACTCTATGCAGCATTAACCCATGGAAGTCTGCTGGACCAGACAACATTTCTGGCAGAGTATTCAGGGAATGTGCAGAACATCTAGGAGATGTCTTTACTGACATTCCTGAGAATTACTGTTGTTTCTACGTGCCTCAAGACAACGACGATCATTCCAGTGCCAAAGAAGTCTATAGACTCCTGCATCAATGACTATCGTCTTGTGGCACTCACACCCATCGTGATGAAGTGCTTCGAGAGGCTGGTCATTACAAACCCAGCGCATTAAAAAACAGCTACCACCTTTACTTGACCCCATTCAGTTTGTGTATTGTCCAAACCGTTCCACAGACGATGCCTTGGCCACGACCCTCCATCTGGCCCTCACCCACCTGGACAATAAGGACACATGCTGTTCATAGACTTCAGTTCAGTATTCAACAAAACTATCCCTTAGCACCTGATTAAGAGGGTGAGCCTACTGGGCCTGAACACCTCCCTCTGCAACTGGATTCTGAACTTCCTGACTAAAAGGGAGACCTCAGTCAGTCCGGACCAGGGAACAGCATCTCTGGCACCACTACACTGAGCACTGGAGCCCCTCACGGCTGTGTGCTCAGTTCATTGCTGTTCACTCTGCTGACTCACGGCTGTGTAGCAATGCACAGCTCAAACCGCATCATCAAGTTCCCCTATTAGAGCAAGAACGATGAGTCAGCATACAGAGAGGAGGTGAAACAGTTAACAGCCTGCTTTACATTTACATTTACATTTGCGGCATTTAGCAGACGCCCTTATCCAGAGCGACGTACAAACGTGTACAAACGACGTACAAACGTGTTGCTTTAGAGCCAACAACCCATCTCTGAACATTGACAAAACCTAAGAGAGGGTTGTTGACTTCAGGAGAGCACAGAACGGCCATTCTCCCCTGATCTTTGATGGATCCTCGGTGAAAATTGTCAAGAGCACCAAATTCCTTCCAGGAGAACTTCACCTGGTCACTCAACACCAGCTCCATCACCTAGAAAGCCCAGCAGAGCCTCTACTTCCTGAGAAGGCTGAGGAAAGCCCATCTCCCTCCCCCATCCTAACCATGTTCTACAGAGGGACCATTGAGAGCATCCTGAGCAGCTGCATCACTGCCTGGTTTGGGAACTGCATCGCCTTGATCGCAGGACCCAACAGAGGCTACTAAGGACAGCTGAGATGATCATTGGAGACATTTACACTACACACTGCATCCGCAAAGCCAACAGCATTGTGGACGACCCTGCATACCCCTTACACACACACACTTCACTCTCCTACCATCAGATTAGAGGTTCCGAAGCATTCGGACCTCACATCCAGACTGTGCATTAGTTTTTCCCTCAAACCATCGGACTCCTCAACACACAGAACTGACTGTACGGAAACACACACTCAACTGTACAACCTGAGCTCAACACACACTCAATACTCATTTCACCTCACTTCATATACATTCATGTCTTTAGCACCACCAATATTATAATAATCATATTGTATTGTTTACATGCTGTTTTGCACATGTCGATTGTTGCTATTGCTGTGTTTGCACAACATTGTGTTTACAAGCTATATCGTTATAGTTCTCTCTTTTGCACATTGTACTGTATAACATATCATCCAGTAGTTTAACTGGTCGGCACAATTTTTGTGTTTTGTGTATCTGTCCCACACTGTCTTGTGTTGTTTGTCTTGCACTGTCTGCACTCAGTAGCACACGATGCACTTTATGTGGCAAGGACACTTACTTTTGCCCTTCGCTCTGTGTTCTGTTATGTAGCTCTATGTTGTGTGTTGTAGCTCTATGTTGTTTTATGTCGCACCAGGGTTCTGGAGGAACGTTGTCTCATTCCACCGTGTGCTACGTCAGCTATATATGGTTGAAACGACAATAAAAGCTTCTTGACTTGACTTGATAAGATGCCTTTTTAAACATCCAAAGAAGCATTTCACATTTAGTTCTTATGTGCTGCTCCTCTGCACTTTTGGGAAGATGTTTCACTAGATTTTGGAGTGTAGTTGTGGAGATTTGTGCTTATTTACTCTAACAAGGGTGTTAGTAAAGTCCGGTACTGATGTAGGTGAGGTGAAGAGGCCTGGGGTGCAGCCAGCGTTCACATTCATCCCAAATGTATTCAATAGGGTTGAGGTCAGAGCTCGATAACTGGAATCATGCTGGAACAGTTTTGGGTCTTGTAGTTCAAGCGAAGGAAATCTAGAGACATTCTATACATCCTATGTTGTTGTTCCTACCCGTTTGTCTATGGCTGATCGGGCTTTTTTTCTCCCATGCACCAACTTTGGAATTGTCTCCCCATTGAGATTAGACAGGCTGAATTTTTTTGCATTTTTAAAAGTGCTCTTAAAATGTCCTTGTTTAGGATAGTGTTCGGGTGTTTTTTTCTTTTTTTTGTGATTATTATTTTATCTATTTATTTTTGTTCATTTGTTTTAGTTATTTCTTTTTTCTTTTTAAAAAGATTTCTCCTATTTTGATGCTTGGAAACGCATTGAGATTGAGTAACTTTTGAAGACGCTATATAAATGAAAGATTATTGTTATTAGTATTATTGTATTCTAATTATTATTATTATTATTATTATTATTATTATACAATTTTGTGCCTCCATTGCTGTGGTAAAACAATGATGATTGCTTCGGTCCAACTGGATATGGATGTAAAAAAAATTCAAGCTTAATAAGAGGTTTATAAGAGGATACGGTAGCCAGCAAAAAAAATAAAACAGCTAATATAATAAAACAGATTTGTGATTTTTAACAGTTTTTTTTTTTTAGCGTGAATGATGTTTCAGTGAGCTGAATTTCCTGTTAAATCCATTTGCATGGATTTTGGATATTATTCTGAATAATATATTTTTATGGGAAAAAAACTCATTTTAATGTTTTTTTTTTTTTGCTGTTTGGTTATTGAATGCTACACGTGAAAGAATGAACATTTGTCACATTCTTTGTGAAGAAAAACCTGATTAAATATAAAAGGGGGAGGAAAACAAATTGAACTAAACTACAATGCTGTTCATTTCAGCCATTAACGTGTAGCTGAGGCCAGGAGATAAACGACAAGGACAAGTGTGAAAATGGCATCCTAACTAACACCACAAATAATAGGAGGACAGAATGGCATGTATTGTTCTCTCTCTCTCTCTCTCTCTCTCTCTCTCTCTCTCTCTCTCTCTCTCTCTCTCTCTCTCTCTCGAGTGGGAGGGTGTTGTGACTGACACACAGCCTAATCGTCTTTACGGCATGATAAAGTGGCACGAGCGTCGACAGGCGTCGTGCCGTCGGTTGCCGTGGCAACCCCACTCCGAGGTGTAGCGCCTGGAGGAAAGAGACCTACCTACATACAGTTGCAACACACACCTGCACCTTACAGGCGAGACGCCGAAGAGAGATGAGATAAAGGGATGCAAACTAAGAAAAGCAAAACGATCTGCGTGTCGTTTCATCCCCATTTATCTTGCTTATCTCGTTTACCTGTCCCGATAACGCTTTTCAGCAAACACGAGTCGCCTTTGTTTCCCATCATGATCTCAGTCTTCATGGAAAGACAGAGAGAGAGAGAGAGAGAGAGAGAGAGAGAGAGAGAGAGAGAGAGAGAGAGAGAGAGAGAGAGGGAGAGATGGGAGGGGGAGAAGACATGTTGCCTCGGAGGAAAGCTGGAGAGATCCATGAATCTCGTTATTTCAGAATCTCATTTGGCATGTTTCAGTGAAGTGACGCGTGTGGGGCGTCTCTCTCTCTCTTTCTCTCTCTTTCTCTCTCTCTCTCTCTCTCCCTCTCAAAAACTCACACGCACACACACACACACACACACACACACACACCAGGTCTGCGGGGATGCATCGTGGAAGAGGGTGGGTGGCATATCGAAGCCGAATACGAGGCAAATTTGTCACTCATGCACTCATCGGCGTTCCATAATTAACCTGCACATATGCACGCTACGCCGTCTTCTCTTCACACACACTGTTCTGCACATGGTGCGACACTAAGATGCACCCAGGGACGAACACACATACAAGCATACACATTTTTTACACACACACACACACACACGGCGCGCTCCCCCTCATAATTAACGCGCCGTTAAACGCGTTGACTGCGAGAGTCATTAACGCGAACGGAACGAGGGATGAACGAGAGGTGGCGAGGGACAAGAAACACTCTTCACCTCCTTTAATGCTTTTTTTTTCTTCCCTCGTCCCCATCCTGAAAGTGTCTGTCACTCGTTTTTTGCACGTCAATATTTGCTATCATTAGTTTTTTGCCACGCTGGCTATAAACCCAGCAGGTTAGGGATGTGTGATGAGGGGAAGAGTGAGCAGAAGCATACAGGCATTTTTTTGTTTCTGGCTTTGAGATTTGGTGCTTTTTCTGTTGAGAACCGTCCTTGTCTACCGAGCGCCTTTGAACAAACGATTGAAAATTATCTGTTAAACATAACATATTCAACTGGTGGTTTTGTTAAGCTGTGTATTTTTGTGCCTGTGTGTGTGTGTGTGTGTGTGTGTGTGTGTGTGTGTGTGTGTGTGTGTGTGTGTGTGTGTGTGTGTGTGTGTGTGAGAGAGACCTCCTAGTGATGCTCAGCTTAGACAGAACTTAATGGCTGAGACAAATTAAGCAGAGGACGGCGGATGTGATAGGGACTCGCATGTACAATGAACCTTTTATAAGTGACATTTCATTTTGCACATGATATTTTTCTTAAATTCTACCTCTTTCGCTCTTTCGCTTTCTTACTCTCTGCCTCAACGTTTCTGACTCTCGGGATAATGATTAAGTGCTAACCGGGGTTTATCATCACCTTGTTCTTGTTGAATGATTCTCCCAGTGACGAGTTGCAAAAAAAAAAGAGCCACACGTGTGTAAGGAGGAGATATGCAGTTAGTTTAGAAATACAGCATGATGAACTGCCAAAAGGAAAGTTCCATTTAGCGAGAGCTGACTGTAAAGCTTAAAGCGGTTAACTGCTTCGAATGAGAGTGTAATTACCTCTCAAAAGGCCTCACTTTAAACACAAGCATCTGCACAGATTATAGGATTCGATGCTGCTGGAATAGTGGGAATCGTACACAGGGTATATAAAGCAGAGAGGATGGCCTCATCTGACAAATGTCATAGTCAATTAGAAATTAAGTACGGGCCTCCACGCAGTTTAGAAACATTCTCTACCCTCTGATTTGTGAGTTTTTTACCTGTAATGATACATTGTTGCAGTTTAGTCTGAAAAGAAGCATGGTTTTGTATGAACTGGTAACGTGAAAGTTGTCGCAAATGACCTTCAGGTCGTCCCCGAATTACGATGGAAATGCGTTGCGATGATAGCGTCGTAACTTTAAAATATCACGACTCGAGACCTAACTTAGCCTACCTTAGTCTTAAGGAATGGTGATGGAGTAGTATACTACAGTTACAGTACATAATTTAGCAAAACAGAGCAATTTGCACTACCGTATTGTATAAACTTTACAGTATATACATCGACCAGTCACAACTTTGACCACCTGCCTAATATGGTGTTGGCCCCTCATTTGCTGCAGTCGGCAACAGTCCTGATCCATCGAGCATTAACAGCATCAACTTCTTTAGCAATTTCAGGTGCAGTACCTCGTTTGTTGGATCAGACCACAAACGCCAGCCTTTGCTGCCCACGTGCATCAGTGAGGCTTGGCTAAGAGTAAGGCGTCTCACAAAGCCGGGAGATGCGTAGATCCTGGCACCGTCCCAACGTATTTTACAAAAATTTAAATGCCACGTGAAAACTAAAGTACTTTAACATTTTTTTTCCGTATCGTCATCGTGAAATTGAAAGCCAAACGTTCGTAACTTGGAAGACCTGTACCTGTGGAAAGTTTGGTTGAAATGGAACCGTGCTGCGATTCTCGTTAACGTGAATGTAACTCGCACTCACTCTTTCAGTTAGTAAATTAACCTGCCCATGTGTTTTAGCCGATGACATCATTAGTTGTCACAGCACAGCTGAACCATGATCAGTTCGCCACTTTCTAATGAATTGTGCCATGTAAAGAACATAGACGTGAGCACAAAAGTAATAATAATAATAATAATAATAAAAAAAGCTAAATTTTTTTACTTCTTCCTGAACATTTGCGATGATCTAAGATAAACGCAAACGCACTGGGGTCCGGTAAAATCGAGTCTGAAACCAGACCGACATTGCAGGGGGCGCTTGGAGACGGGAACAATGGCACACAGATTCAGATTGCAGCAAACGCTCCCAGTGTGAAACACAGCATACGATACTAAAGGTTTGCAACCACCTGCTCACACAAAGGTGTTTTCATAAAGTGGGTAAAACAATAAAAACATTTAGCCCTATATGCAGTCTAGTGTGTCCACGTTTGCCTGGTAGTGTTTATAATGGCTCTGTTCCACTCCGTTCCAGACATCATAATTAGCTTAAGCTAATCTTACAATGTAAGGAAAGCTAATAGTTTTTCATTCTTTCTCTTTTTCAGCTTCAGGAGACGGTGAAACGAAAATTGGACAGCGCTCAGTGCAGATCTCCTTTAAATGGTGACCAGAATGGGATCTGTGATGGAAGCTACTCTCCCACTACAAAGAGATTGCGTAAGGAGGGTAATAGTGGACTGGACTCTCTGGGTGCTTTGCCCAACAGTGTACCCCCAATCTCACCACTTCATCAAATGGACATCAAGCCTACATTACCTACAGGCAACAACACATCTAATAATGCAATGGGTAATGGCAATGCCGGTACAAACCATATAACAGGGCGAGCAGAGGACTTGGGTAAAAATGGTGGCATGCCAGACATTAAACTCAATGGATCTTTGGATCTCGATGATGGTTTTAGCCTTCTAAAGGACATGAAACAAGAGCCCCTGGACGATGCAACAGGGATTGAATCATCGGACACCTCGTTGTCCAATCAGAACAAGTTGTTTTCTGACATTAACTTAAATGATCAGGAGTGGCAGGAGCTGATTGACGAGCTGGCAAACACGGTTCCTGAGGATGACATGCATGACCTCTTTAATGAAGACTTTGAGGAGAAGAAGGAGGTTGGTGACTTCAGCCGGCCTACAACAGAGCAAACGCAGAATCTGCAAGAGCCTGTACCGCCTCCAGTCGCCACAGCACCCAATAACCCGCCACAGACTCAGGGTGGGCAGATGGGCTCTCCACAGGTTCGCCCAGCTTCCTCTGGACCACCATTTGCCACTGCTGCCAATGGCACACCACCCCAACAACCGCTGCAACAGTCTCCAGCAGTTGCAATGGCATCAGGGTCGCCTGCAAGCTGCATTGCTCGTTCTCCCCAAACCCCTACACAGGCCCAGACACAGACCTCCAGACCTGGCAATGGATTTATGATAAACCCTGGTCCTGGTGTAGGTCCCTCAGGGTCAACGCCGGTAGCACCAGTAGGTCCTGGTGCAGGAGCAGGAAGTGGACCAGTCCCGGTTCCTGCTCCACCAACCACTGAACTCTCACCGGCCGAACAGCTAAAGCAGATGGCAGCACAACAACAGCAACGTGCCAAGCTCATTCAGCAGAAACAGCAGTCCCAGGCAGCTAGCTGGTCTCCTGCAGGAGCTCCAACAAGCCCTTACGGTGGTCCCTTCAACCCTGACAAACCAAATAGCCCCATGATGTACCCACAAGGCTTTAATGCCTCCAACACAATGGTGCCCAAACCAGGCATAAACAACTACCTCCCACAAAACCATATGAACATGATGAACCAGCAACAGCAGCAGCAACAATCAGCCAACATGGCTGCCCAGAATGCCTTGAACAAGCAGCTGTCTTACAACAACACTAAACCACTGAGTCATTTCAGCGGGGTTGACCACATGAGTCAGCGAATGACCCCACCAATGGCCAGTCAGGTCAAAAATCCCATGATGCCCTATATGCAGGGGACAGGTGGACAGGGTGGGGGACCACCTCCTTCTCAAGGTCCTATGCCGGGGCAGACAGCACATTTGACTGAAGAGCAGAAGAGGATGCTGATGATGAAGCAGAAGGTGCTTGGTCAAGGTTTGCCTTACAGTGCGATGCAGCAACATGCACAGGTAAGATCCTTGGCTATATTCTGTTTGTGTTATGCTGTGCTATCATAAGTCTTTGTTTAGGTTTAAATGTGTTGAGTTTTGTGTCGAGACCAAGTGTGGACTGCTCTTAAATATAATTACTTGTAAGTGGGCTGATTCCACTTACTCTTTGGGATTCATTTCTTTGTGCTAATTTGATTGTTCGGTAAAAGAGTTTATTAATCAGGCTTTGACCAGGTTAGATGTGTTATATGCACTTAAACCTTCTTTTCAGTCCCAATGGTCCAGTATCTGATCCGCCTGGGGTAGTTTCTGTAACTGTATCTGTGGGGTACAAGTTCTTATTCAAATCAAAACGCTGGAAGTGTCTGATCTTGCCCTTCATTATGCTTTTGCTTTTATCCATAACGGAGCAGAAGAAGACCAAGCCAAGATCGTACGGTAGCACGTCTTTGACTGTTTCGCTTGGAGAGATACTGGAGTCCATCTTGTTCATAATTCCATTCTAAAACCCTGCTTTCCCGTAATGCTATATTTTATGTCTGTGTTGTGCACTGGGCCAGTAATGGTGGCCGTTGCCCCAGCAACAGCTAGCTCTCGAATAGAAAATCGACACTGTCTAATATATTAATGTCTATGCAGCAGCCCCTGGGCCCCTGAGGCTGTCGAAACCTCCATACCTTTGCGTCACCTAGCTCAGAAGTAAGGATGCTTGTGCTCCTCATCAGACACAGAGGACAGAATTTACAGAATTTTATTATTGAACATTCGAACATCATGTTTGTAGAATTGACAAACGATGATGACAGGTAACGAAGCGTCAGAATTGAGTCTAGCTAATCGCTTGGTCACTCGGTCTAACAAGTCGCAGTTCCTTCCCTCTGTCTGTTGTGGCTGCCTTTTATGAGTCTTTTTTAACATGTGCACTGGAATGGTGCATATGTGTGTTTGATTTCCCTTTCAATCTAAGACATGCTGGTGAGTGACCTGTAAATTATGCTTGTTAATGATGTCCCCAGTTACTTCCACCCTCCACCCCAACCCTCCTTTTGAGTCCTCCTCATTTCCTTCTCCACAGTTTAATTCGTACATCAGGCTCTGTGGGTCTCATGCTCTGCGATTAGACGTCCCTCCACCCTTTTTCTTTCTCTTCCATCTCTCCCTTCTCTTCCTTTGCTCTTTTTTCCCTCCATCTTTCCTGTTCCCCCCCTCCTCGCCCGCAATAAAGAGACAGATTTATGACGGCTGGTCCTTTGCAGCACTCTGAGGAAAAATGCGGCAGAGGTAGAAACGAGTTGGAGAGTGCAAGGGGCAGAAAGACAGAAGAAGAAGCGAACGAAGAGGAAAGAGAGGGAATGTGCGGAATGAAAACAGATCATGAGTGAGCGAGATAAATGGATTGTAGGGAAAGGCATGGAGGGAGGTAAAAGATCTATAGGGAGAAGAGAGAAGAGAAAATTGCAATGAGAGAAGACAAAAGGAAAAAGATTTTTACTCTCATTTGGCCAAGCAATTACATCCTATGATATCCGTTATCTCTTAGCTCGAAGAAAAAAAAAACAAACTGGTTTGGTACTTTCCTTTGTGTGCATGTTCACAACAATCATAGCTTGTGTAAAACTTTGTATAAAGCTTTGTTCCAGCTTATAAGAATGTGCATTTATTCAGCTTTAAAACATCATAATATTTAGTAGGGAGTTGTACAGATAAAAAAAATATATAATTAGCTGCATCGTTCTGAAAGCGTGATAATAGTTTGCTTGCAAACGCTCGTAGCAAGTTGAAAATGACACTACACACACATTTGTGTTAATGTTCCTACTGTTCAATTTTGCAGCACTGTTTAAAGTGTTACATGAACCCTCTGAGTAGAACTTTGAAGAAATGTGAATAGCCATGTTATATAGATGGATTACACCATTGTTTCTAGTAGTGCACTTGTAGTGTGAGATCAATTCTAGTTAAACTAATAAATTGTAGGTAAAGCTGCCCGGGGCACAACAAGCCGCCGAAGAATATAGGGTGGATTTTGAACGTCGTTCAGCTTCAGTATCTTTGGTGAGTTCCACACTGTAGCCAAATGGCGTCAGCGGTTTTTCGGCCGATTCTGGATGTCGAATTGGAGGCGGAGTTTGTCAGCGAGCAAGAGAACTTAGATTATTCTAAATTATTCAGCTTAGCGAATGAGCACACGAGAAAAAAATGAAACCAAGCAAACAACGACTGAGTAAAGAGGAAGCACACATTTGTCATTCTTGCTCTTGTCTTTGAAATTTAACAGACATGATTGAAGAAAGCTACACAAATCCGCAATGATCGAGGCAGGTGTAAACCGTGCTTTGCTTTATATAATCACAGTGCTAGCTCTTACAGTTTTCCTGTTTGGATGCTAAATATAGATTACTGCCACCTGCTGGTTTGGGAGAGTTATGTTCTCTTACACAGGTGCTAATAATCGGCCTAATTTGCAGCGCAACCGGCCGATGGCGATCAATTAAAAATGCCAAAAATAAGCCTGATTATTCAGCCGTCCGCTCAATCGGTTGACCTCTAATAATTATAATAATAATACATTTTATTCATAGGTGCCGTACGTGACATTCAAGGACACCTTATGTACAGGTAAAACTGTAAAAAATAAAATAAAATGACTAAGCAGCAATTTATATATATGTATGTGTGTGTGTGTGTGTATATATATATATATATATATATATATATATATATATATATATATATATATATATATATATATATATATATAATATACACACACACACACACACACGTATGTATGTGTATATATATATATATATATATATATATATATATATATATATATATATATATATATATATATATATATATATATATATATAAAATATTTATGTGTATTATCACTGATATGCATGCATAAAAGCATGCGTTTTCAGACAAGATTTAAAGGTGGAGACAGGGTCGCTATTGTGATTATTAAAAGGAAATAGATTCCACAAGTAAGGAGCAGCATAGCTAAACTCTTTAACCATAATTTTACATTTAGAAGATTTAGCAAACACCCTTATCCATTGAGAAGTACAAAAGTGCTTTGAGTCTCTATAAATTGAAAAACCGACACTGCTTCACTAGGTTCTAGGCCTAGGATACCATCAGCCTAAACTCTATTAAGAGGAATGATAGCATCTTTTTTTATTATTAAAATAAAAAGATTTATGGAAAAAACGTGCTAGTATAAGTATTCCAGAACGAGGTAGAGATAGGTAAAGAACATTTCGACTTCGTTGTGATGCTGTAGATTTCTGTTTGGGTTTCGGTTCTATCTGGCAGGCTGCCTGTTATGCCCGATGGTTGTCGAATAGCTGATGCTTTAATGCTAATGGCAATTGAACAAGCTGAGTTAATTACACATGATGTAAAGGGTTTTTTGAGCGCTACATGCAACATACGCACACACACAGAGACAGACACGAATGAAAAAGTCTTGCAAAATAAATAAGCGCATATATCAATAATCTGATACTCAAAAACATATGGCAAATATCCACCCACCCACAGACTGTTCCTTTCTCACACACACACATGCAGAGATCAGTGAGTGTCTGCTGTGTTTTCATATGGGTGGCAGAATGGCAGAGTTTGCATAATCTTATTAGCGTGTGATTATGAAACTTCAGCCCGCTCCTTAAAAGCTCGTTAGTCAGGCTTTAATTGTCACTCCTCTGCGTTTTGCATATTGCCTTGGTGACTGTGATTTATTCGCTAGCGATCAAAGGCGATGGTGGGGGGACGCGTAGTGTGTTGATGCGTGCTAAGCGTGTGTGTGAGTGAGTTTGCGTGTTAAAGTCAATGAGGTGCAGGGGTTCGAGCTAAATAGACGTTGTGGGGGAGGGGCAGCATGTGATTGGTTGGAAGGAAGTTAAATGAGCAGTTAAATCAGCCGTTTAGGTGGCCTGTTGCCTGTGTGTGTGTGTGTGTGTGTGTGAGAAAGAGAGAGAGGCAGATGGAAAAAGACACATTGTTATGGAGGACATCTGTATCTCGTTCTCTCTGTGCTCCTTTCTTTCTTTCTTTCTTTCTTTCTTTCTTTCTTTCTTTCTTTCTTTCTTTTTTTTTTTCAATCCATCGTATCTGTTCCGTTTCTGCGTGATGTGTCTGGAGAGGAATCTAGCTCAAGTGCGATGATCTTGAGAAAAAGAGACGAGACGAGAGGAAAAGACCACCCAGCTGCTCTCGTCCTTCCCCTCCCCCTGTCTCTTTATTCACAGGAAGAAGAGATATTGCTTTTTCTTCTCTATCTTTTTAACCCCCCCTCCCTCCCAACACACACACATACACACACACACACACACACACACACACACACACACACACACACACACACACACATTCACACTCACACACACACACACACACACACACACACACACACACACACACACACACACACACACACACACGTGTTAGGTTGATTTCAGCCGCTCTTAGATCCTTTGGAGAGGCTTGTGTGTGTGCGTGTTTGGAGAGGGAGTGGTGTGTGTGTGTGTGTGTGTGGGGGGGGGGGGGGGGGGCTTTGGAGGGAGGAGCAACTACAGTGTTCTGCAAATTTTTGTTGTGCGTCTCGACAACACTGACACCAGACCAAACCACCACCGACCATTACTCTGCCCACTACAACAAAAGCCCATTCACTGTGTGAGTGCGTCTTCAAGGGGAAATATCCTGAAATCTTTAAAGCGAAATGATGTAGCTCGGGACGTATAACATTTGTAATATGTACCGTTTAATAGGTGTTTAGCAAAACTCCACGTCACACAATGAAAAGCTTTCACTTTAAAGAACATCCATACTGCGTTGCACAATACTTTGTTTGTTAATGTAGTTATATACGAACCTCCGGAACTGAACAACAAAACATCTTTCTCCGATGCATCTTTGCTTGTCCGTGCTTGTCGAACAGATAAAGCTGTGCTAGCTTTCCTCACGTGGAATGTCTTCGCCTTGCAACACTCGGACAGGAAACAATGGCTGTTATTCGCCGCTGCTTCACGAATTCAGGATACATTTCTGCTGCTGTGTTCACACATGAATTCATTTACTGCGGTTTTAATTAGAGGTCCATCGATAGTGGGTTCTACTGATACCGATCGCTAGGTAGAATCTAACTCGAAGATAACTGATAAATCAACCGATAGTATTTAAAATGGATAGTGGATAAAAAACAAACACTCCATGTTTAATAGTAATGAACTTTATTACGAAACCAAAAAAAACAGTATTGAAAAAAATTGTCGCTTATCTCGACCTCGGTTAACTCGACAACCCTATTAAGTCGACGTTTTTGAAGTGGAACCGCCAAATTCTCGCTTTTTCTAAGCATTTTTTATCGGTTATGTCACCTAACCCTAATATCTCGAGCACAAGGGGGGAAAAATTTGCCATTTAACGTCGGTTATCTCGGTGCAGCCGCAGAAAAACTCGCGGAAGTGTCGGAAAAATCAAGTTACAACTTACAGCTGCTACAGGTGTTGTATTGTATACTGGTGAATCTCTGCTGTTAGTTATTGCACATAAGCCTTTTGTTGTTAAATGTTATGCGATGAACGGGAGGCGAAAGCCGCGATTGGCGGCGCGGAACGTGTGATGACCAGCAAAATCATAGAATGAACCGGGATCGGGTTCAGAATCTGTGATGCGCTTTGGGAAGAAAAGAGCAGCCGTTGAGAGAGTGCCGGTGGGAAGACACGTACCGGGAAACGCATGAGCGATAACAACGACCGCCGTGAACCAACATATACCAACAATAACGGACAGTGAGAGTGTGGAAGTTTAAATAGGAGCTGGTGATGATGCTAAACGAGCACCATATGTGCGCGATTGAAGCGGAGCTTCAGAGAAAGCGGCCGAGAAAACACCTGACACGCTGAAGGGGGCCGAAGGGGGCGTGGCAGGTGGATTCCTGACAGATAAACATGTACTGTATGTATTTTTATAGCATGCCTTCATCAAACAAATCGTGGCAACGCTGTTGTGTAAAAAAAAAACTTCAAAAACACGTGCATGCACATTCTCATTTATTAACGCACATCATGTACATAAAGAAATTTCAAGCACGTTAATATACTGCCGCCATTTTGATTTTCGTTTATCTCGATCATCGGTTACCTCGATGCTTTTTGGCGACTCCCTAGGACATCGACATAACCGGGTTCCACTGTATATTCATTAATATGTATAATTGTATAAATTATAATTGACTGAATATTAATTTTAGCGATCTAAATTATACATAGAAATAATACATATAAAACAATTCCCCCGTTTATCGCGGTAGTTACACGGCAAATCCGACCGCGAAAAAGAATTTCGGCAAAAAAATTTTATTTTGATTGTTTAAGCCGTAAATCCTCCTTCCACACTCTTTAAACACACACAGAAAACATTTGCAAGAATATAGCGAGATAAATTTAGTGTAAATTGGTAGAAATATCACATTCATAGTGAGTACTGTAGTACAGTACTGAAACCTATGCACAGTTTCTCTACTTGTTTAATGGTTGAAGTGTCCTATGACGTCAAAAAAGTTTAGAAATACACAACACTGCATTCTTCATATTCTTCATTCATTCTTCATTCATTGGCTAATTCTGGTGACGTATGTTTTCAATTCCCTAATTTTTTTTACGTCAGAGGATACTACAACCAATAAATAAGCGGAAACCTACAGTTTCTTGTAATGCTACTCGTTTCTTATGATAAACTGAATATATATATATATATAAATAATCTCTTTATGTATCTTTATATAGCGTTTTCGTGAACTGATAAAGTATCGCCAAACAAAATATCACGATACTCACATTTATTACACCCATATATGGTCTTACTGGTTGTATTGACATTATGCAGATCATATCATATACTTACAGACTAAAACGCTTAACTCCCGGTTAAGCGGCATATAGCTCTCAATCAATTTTTATTTGTATATCGCTTTTAACGATGAACATTGTCTTAAAGCAGCTTTACACAGATAATGTGGTGATTAAAAGTGAATATGTTCTTTATAAGTGTACAGTGAGGAAAATAAGTATTTGAACACCCTGCTATTTTGCAAGTTCTCCCACTTAGAAATCATGGAGGGGTCTGAAATTGTCATCATAGGTGCATGTCCACTGTGAGAGACATAATCTAAAAAAAAAAAAATCCAGAAATCACAATATATGATTTTTAAACTATTTATTTGTATGATACAGCTGCAAATAAGTATTTGAACACCTGTCTATCAGCTAGAATTCTGACCCTCAAAGACCTGTTAGTCTGCCTTTAAAATGTCCACCTCCACTACATTTATTATTCTAAATTAGATGCACCTGTTTGAGGTCGTTAGCTGCATAAAGACACCTGTCCACCCCATACAATCAGTAAGAATCCAACTACTAAAATGGCCAAGACCAAAGAGCTGGCCAAAGACACTAGAGACAAAGTTGTACACCTCCACAAGGCTGGAAAGGGCTACGGGGAAATTGCCTAGCAGCTTGGTGAAAAAAGGTCCACTGTTGGAGCAATCATTAGAAAATGGAAGAAGCTAAACATGACTGTCAATCTCCCTCGGACTGGGGCTCCATGCAAGATCTCACCTCATGGGGTCTCAATGATCCTAAGGAAGGTGAGAAATCAGCCCAGAACTACACGGGAGGAGCTGGTCAATGACCTGAAAAGAGCTGGGACCACCGTTTCCAAGGTTACTGTTGGTAATACACTAAGACGTCATGGTTTGAAATCATGCATTCATGCATGGCACGGAAGGTTCCCCTGCTTAAACCAGCACATGTCCAGGCACGTCTTAAGTTTGCCAATGACCATTTGGATGATCCAGAGGAGTCATGGGAGAAAGTCATGTGGTCAGATGAGACCAAAATAGAACTTTTGGGTCATAATTCCACTAAACGTGTTTGGAGGAAGAAGAATGATGAGTACCATCCCAAGAACACCATCCCTACTGTGAAGCATGGGGGTGGTAGCATCATGCTTTGGGGGTGTTTTTCTGCACATGGGACAGGGTGACTGCACTGTATTAAGGAGAGGATGACTAGGGCCATGAATTGCGAGATTTTGGGGAACAACCTCGTTCCCTCAGTTAGAGCATTGAAGATGGGTCGAGGCTGGGTCTTCCAACATGACAATGACCCGAAGCACACAGCCAGGATAACCAAGGAGTGGCTCTGTAAGAAGCATATCAAGGTTCTGGCGTGGCCTACCCGGTCTCCAGACCTAAACCCAATAGAGAATCTTTGGAGGGAGCTCAAACTCTGTGTTTCTCAGCGACAGGCCAGAAACCTGACTGATCTAGAGAAGATCTGTGCGAAGGAGTGGGCCAAAATCCCTCCTGCAGTTTGTGCAAACCTGGTGAAAAACTACAGGAAACGTTCGACCTCTGTAATTGCAAACAAAGGCTACTGTACCAAATATTAACATTGACTTTCTCAAGTGTTCAAATACTTATTTGCAGCTGTATCATACAAATAAATAGTTAAAAAATCATATATTGTGATTTCTGGATTTTTTTTTTAGATTGTCTCTCACAGTGGACATGCACCTACGATGACAATTTCAGACCCTCCATGATTTCTAAGTAGGAGAACTTGCAAAATAGCAGAGTGTTCAAATACTTATTTTCCTCACTGTAAGTTTGTCCCTGATGAGCGAGCCGGTGGCGACTGTGGCAAGGAAAAACTCCCAGAGATGGCGAAAGGAAGAAACCTTGAGAGGAACCAGACTCAAGAGGGAACCCATCCTCATCTGGGTTGCACCGAATGTCCATTTGTAGCAGATATACGATGTTGTGGGGTATAGTGAGCTATCAAAACTCTCGAAACCGTGTAAATGCTGTGAAATAACAGCACAAGTCCATAATATTTCTCCACTATTTGTCTATAATGCATATTTCAGTAAACCAGCACTAAATCAACCCAAAGATACTAGCTAGACATCAATAAATATCTGATTTATTGTCAAAATAAGTGAAAAATCCATTGTGCAAGGTCATTGCAAGGTCAGTATGTTTTTCCAGGAACACGATAAATCTAATATTTCCTGGTTTTCTCTGATCACTCTAACTGTTGAATTGACCCAAGAAGCACATCCCAGGCAGCTAGATTGCGATCTCGAGCATTTTTGTGCTAGCCGGAAATCACTCCCACTACAAAAATGTCCAGGCCATTTGTCCACGTCTAGTTTAGAGGTCTTTATTTACAACAGTTTATGAAGCGTTTCAGGATTGAGTAATACGGCGCACTGTATACATCCGTACACGATTCCTAATTGACAACATTTTTTTTTTGTTCTTCTCCGTAATATTGTTTTCTGGTCGGATTCTCTCCATGGAATTTTGTTGACATAGCCTTATATAATCCTGCTGAATGATGAAAGACTTTTGTTGCACTGAGCGATTTTTTATTATTTATTTTTTTACTTCCACTGTGGAGGCTGCATGGGCGTTTGTTTACCGAGGGTCTCTAATCCACTCTGAGTAAAAAAGGAAAAAAGAGAAGTTCGTCCTTATAGAGGTGTACTAAAACTCAGGGGTTAGGGTTCTCCACTACTGAGTAGAAGGTTGTAAGTTTGAAGCCTATGACTGCCTTGGAGCCTCTCTTGAGGGAAAGCCCTTAACCCTCAACTGCTCAGCTTTATAGTTGAATCGTAGCTGGCGTTGTGTCTGACAAATGAGTAAATGTAAAGCACTGCATGGGTCTATATTCGAACATTAAGCTTGACTATGTTTCTCTGTGTACTTAATGCTTATGCAGTCTCATACCTGTGACCTAGGTATTAGTCAGTCCCAGTCAAGGAGGTGTAGCCTAAGCATCAGTTAGTCCTAGTGAAAGAGGTGTGGCCTAATGGATCTGGCCTAGGAAAGAAGGTGTCTCTTCTGCATCGGTCCTAAGGTAGGAGGTGTAGCCAAAAACACAGGCCACACCTCCTTCCCTAGGACAGAAACACAGGCCACACCTCCTTCCCTAGGACAGAAACACAGGCCACACCTCTTTCCTCTAGGACATAAATACAGGCTACACCTCTTTCCTTTAGGACAGAAATACAGGCCACACCTTTCCTCTAGGACAAAAACACAGGCCACACCTCTTTTCTTTAGGACAGAAATACAGGCCACACCTCCTGCCCTAGGCCAGATCCATGAGGCCACACCTCCTTCACTGGGACTGATAGATACATATCTATCAGTCCCAGTGAAGGAGGTGTGGCCTCATGGGAGGAGGTGTGGCCTGTGTTTCTGTCCTAGGGAAGGAGGTGTGGCCTGTGTTTCTGTCCTAAAGGAAAGAGGTGTAGCCTGTGTTTTTGTCCCAGAGGAAAGAGGTGTGGCCTTATGTATCAGTCAGTCCTTTTGATGGTGTGGCCTATGTATTGTATATGAATTTCACTGTCTTGCACAACATTGTATGTCAAAACATCAGCTCTAAATAATTCTGAATTGAATAGTTGCCTACTTGCAAATTTACTCCATCACGTTTTGACATGTGTGGCTATTGACAGAAGGACAGACATGTTTCTCTTGTACAATTCCAGGTTTTGTGCTGCACACATTCACATTGAAATAAAATGCACTTAGTCGCAGTGCCGTAGTGCATTTGGACAACGAATATACACAGTGAGAGGGGCTGCATGTGGCAGCGCTGGTGTACATGTGGCAAGCGCTGGTCTACATGCAGCCCGATGGCCAGGTTGCGCTGTGTGTGTGTGTGTGTGTGTGTGTGTGTGTGTGTGTGTGTGTGTGTGTGTGTGTGTGTGTGTGTGTGTGTGCACTACCACACACACTTCTTTGTCCACACTCAAACACTGACAGATGGAAAGACCATGTGGATCATGGCAGAGTAGGGAGTGTAGATGGAAAAAGGGAACAGGGACGTGTGTGTGTGTGAGAGAGAGAGAGAGAGAGAGAGAGACACATGGAGTGTGTGCACATGGAGACATATGTTACCCAGGAAAGAGAAGGTTGCAGAGGGTGTCTGTCTGGCTTGTATGTGTATCTCATCAGTCCCATCTCACATACTAAGAAACACTGGCCCGGACAGGTTCGCACTCAATATGTGTGTGTCCATTTGCAGTCCTATAACTGGCATGCACGCCTGTATCACGGGTGTAATTGTGTGTGTGTGTGTGTGTGTGTGTGTGTGTGTGTGTGTGTGTGTGTGTATAGGCCACTGTGTATAGGATGACACTGGTGTGTTTAGTATGCGGGTGCAAGGTTGCTGTTCCTGGCAGACGGCTATGAAGCGATGTCGAGCCACACCACAGAATAAGAATGATCTCTCTCTTCCTTGTTCTCCCTCTCTCTCTCTCTCTCTCTCTCTCTCTCTCTCTCTCTCTCTCTCTCTCTCTCTCTCTCTCTCTCTCTCTCTAACACTCTCTCTCTTCACTTCCAGTGAGGAGATGCCTCACGAACGAGGGAACGAGGGATAGAGCGAAACTTTGGCGCCCTCAGCCCCTCTGTGTTGCCATAGATACCATGGCCCACAGCACCTTGCTGCCTAAATAAATGGCAGCCACAAGACGGAAGCGTGTATAGATGTGTGTGTGTGTGTGTGTGTGTGTGGTGTGTGTGTGTGTGTGTGTGCGTGTGTGTGCGCCTCAGGAGTTAGAGAACTGGTAGAGAACACATAACAGATGAGCTGCAGTCTTTGTTTTGATGTCTGTGGAGCTAGAACGGAACGGAGGGCAGAGGAAAGAATCTGTAAATGGTTTTTATCTCCGTTCTCTCATCGCCTGTGCACCTCAGCATGGACACACAAAATGGACTTGTACTAATGAGAAACATCACGGTTTATTATATTATTGTTATTATCATGAAATCATAGCTATTTTAATGAAAATATTACTCAGCTGGAGCAGAATAAATGACAGATCAGTCAGTCAGCCATGTTTGTCAGACTTGAATGGAGAAGAAAGCAGAAAGGTGCATGTAAGGCTTTTGTGAAGTGTGGCTGAAAATAAAAGTTGTAAAGTTGTTTGGCAGATTTGTTTTAATTGCATTTTTCGATTGAACAAAGGTTATAGGAGTGATTACTTGACAAAATGACTGGCAAGGTAATGCGATTTTTCACATTTAGAAAATTGTAATAAACAATAAAAACATCCAGAGCTACCAGGACAATGGGATTTTTCACCATTTCAGGTGGTACTGGTGTAGTCTTTTTATCAGCCGTGCAGTCAGGAACTGCATGGTGGCAGCTCCACTCATGAAAACTCAGTTTTTGAACAAAAAAAAAAAAACACTTGGTTGCACATTTTGTCTAATGTTTAATAATCAATGCTCTGATCAGAGTTTGGGGAGGGTTCATGCCCAAACACAGTCAAGCTGCCATTGTGGGGATTTTAACATCTCCTCTGGGGGCGCTGTCTCATGACTGACCCCAGGTCTTGACTTTTTGAAGACCCTGGGATATGCAAGAGGAATTTGAGCAATTTGACCATGTTGTAAAGCATGTGTGGAAAATCAAGCCGTTTCCTTTGTTTAAATGTCGGACACATTTTCACGGTTCTGCTCTTAGTGTGTCTCAAAATCTTAACTGACTGCCACTCTCTCTTGTGCTTAACAAATAATGCACATTTAATACCTAATTTTTAACATTCTATCGGACATGTCCTCATTACGTTTTTTTTGGAGAAAAATTGTCAGTTCTTTCAGTTTTTGACTGGTAAGAGAAAATGTAAGTAAAACTCCTGTGCAACTCATTTCAGATTTTTGTCTTAGTTTTACTCTGCTGTTTATTGGAAGAATAAGTCATACTAAGATATTCTGGTAATTCGAGACGCTCCAATGCCTGACGGTTGGCAGGTTTGGAAATACAGTATAATTGGATTTCTCGGCAGTGTAACTGTACAGACGGTGATAAAACGGTAAAGTTATAGTAAACAATGTGTATGACCTATAGGTTTGCTGCAAACTTTCCACTTCTGTAGTGTTCCACATACAAATCTGAGAGATGCACCTGCTTAATGTATTTTTCGGACTATAAGCCGCTACTTTTTTCCCACGTTTTGAACCCTGCGGCTTAAACAACGAAGCGGCTAATTTATGAATTTTTCCTGGGTTTTTCCCGGTTTCACAAACTTCAAGCCAAAAAAATTTACCCCATAACATTAGACCAATGAAATTTCCCAACGGAAACGAAAAAACGCACCTCACCTGTGTTCTGAGCTGCACGGCATCGGGGGAAAAACTTCCACCGGTGTTGATTTTTAAACGCACGACGATGCCAAAAGATAAACTCCAGAGAGAAATAGTTGTGAAATGAAGGAGGAAGACAGTGAACAATGACTTTCTTGGTCGGCTACTGTTTAGATACAAGCCGTTGTAACGCGTTGAGTCTGGGTGAAGGGAGAGCTCGCTAACTCCAGTTACAACAGAAATCATATAAGCACAGACAGGTTTCCAAAACTCGTGCTTTTTTATTTTTCTTGGCAACAGTGTTATGGGTTAGTCAAAGAAACTTAGAAATGAGCATCAGAAAATAATGAGGACATATTCTTCGGTCTCCACACACGCAGTAATACTGGAAAAATGCAGTGTCAGGCTGTTCCCAAAATACCGCTATGCTCCTAAAGGAAGCGCAACATATTTCACCCGTTACACCGTGTGTAACGTGTCTTTCGTTAAAGCTTGTGTAAACTACATTAGTGTGCGGCTTATAGACAGGTGCGGCTTATTTGTGTTAAAAAAAAAAATATTTGTAAAATTCAGTGGGTGCGGCTTATATATATTGTATATAAATGAAAGCATTTAATTGGTAACTATTCAGTACAGTATTAAAGATAAAAAATGGCACATATAGTGAGCTGCTTTTAGTTAAAGTTATTTGTTGGAAAAAAAAAATTGTATAAAGATTTCCATTTGAAAAGTGTATTGTGATGTCATCGTTCATGTTAGTTATATGATATCGTCTTGTCAGCTGCAGCAGAAACGCTGACAAAACCGATTGAAATACAGGGACAATGCAACCGAAAGCTGTGATCTAACTCTGGTGGAGGAAACAGTAGAATCTGGAGGAATCCCAGTC